>JAUPMG010123497.1:0-25435 GCA_031762675.1 Pachysandra terminalis | reverse complement strand
AAAACACTAAAAAATTCTTAACTTCCAAATTTGATATGAAGGATTTGGGAGAAGTTGATGTGATATTAGGTATTAAAATTATACACAATGAGAATGGTATAGCCATATCACAATCTCACTATGTAGAGAAGATTTTGAGAAAATTTGAGCACTTTGATTGTAATCCTGCGAGTACTCCATATGACTATAGTATTCACTTGTGTAAAAATAAATGTGAAAGTACATCACAATTAGAATACTCTAAAATCATTGGAAACCTTATATAATTGATGAATTGCACTAGACCTGACATAGCCTATGCAGTAAGTAGATTGAGTAGCTATACTGATAGTCCAAACCAAACACACTGGACCGTCATATCCAGATTATTGAAGCACTTAAAGGGGACCATAGACTATGTCATACACTATACTGGCTTTCCTTCCGTGTTAGAAGGATTTTGTGATGCTAACTAGATAACAGGGAATGATGAGATAAACTCTACGAGTGGTTATGTGTTCATCTTGGGTGGTGGAGCCATTTCTTGGAAATTCACTAAGCAGGCCTGCAATGCTAAGTCTACTATGGAGTCTGAATTTTTAGCCTTAGAACTAGCAAGTAGAGAGGCCAAGTGGCTTAGAAACCTATTGGCAGATGTTCCTTTAGTGACCAAACCAGTACCATCTGTGTCACTACATTGTGATTACCAAGCTGCTATAGCAAAGGCAAAGAACAAAATTTATAATGGGAAGAGCAGACATATATGTCTAAGACATAATATAGTAAGACATCAGCTTACTGATGGAGTCATAACAGTTGACTTTGTGAGGTCATAAAAGAATCTAGCAGATCCTCCGACTAAACCACTAACTAGAAAGTTAGTATGTGAGACATCGAGGGAGATGGGATTAAAGCCCTTAGAATGAACTACCAGTGATGGCAACCCAACCTACATGAATGGAGATCCTAGGAAATAGGTTCAGTGGGTATAACAAGTCACTTAAGGAGTTCGATAACACTGAATAGTGACCTATCCCTATGATGTGTGCAGTGCTAATTGCAGTCTGTGAGGATGAGTTTTCAAAACTCTTAATAAAGTACATATCCTTTATAGGTGGTATGTTTGCTGCAATTACATATTTGATGGATTTTACCTATGTGAGTGTGAAGTGGGGCCGCTTCTGTTGAGAGTTAGTCAGACTCTCTTGAGCACTCATGGACATCCAAGTGATGCATGGCTTAAATGTGTTAACCCGTTAGAAGAAGATTATGGTAGGGTATGATGTGGGTCTCAGTATTAGTTGTTTACCTAAAAGGGATTAGGTTCAAGAATTTATTCCACCTCGTCTCTGTAGACACTAAATTGAAATACCGTAAGTACGGTTAAGTCCAAAAGACACCGATATGACTGCATCATATTCTTTTAAGCACTTGACTAGATCTCTTTTTGAATTTTGAGTCATGAGGGGGGTTGTTGGGTTTGATTTTAAAATTCAAAAGGTTAAAACCATTTTGTTTTGATTTCAAAATGTTTCTTTCTTAAATGTGGGGTTTTTTGATAATTGCCATTAATAAGGGGCAGTTTTGAATTAAGGTTTTAATGTGGGGGATGTTTTGTCCAAAACATGTGTGAATTTAAAGTGTAGCCATTTTGGACATTAAGGCCCAAACGACTACTTCTTGGCCTATATAAGGAGGACCCCTCCTCCTTGTTGAGACACACAACTCAAGCAACAGTTCTTGAGCTCTCCTCTTCATTCTGCCTTTTAATTTTTCTACAATTTCTGCAAGAGCAGAATTCTTTAGTTTTCAAACTTCTAGTCAAGTGCTACAACATCTTTTTCATCCTTAGTCCGGTACGACCGTGTAATATACCAGAAAGGAAAACCGTTGAATCCTGGAGGCCAACCGCTAGACCCGGTACACTGCGGATATGATCCAAAAGTGGGCAAATTTTGTTTCAAGGACAGTGACATCGTCACGCCTCGGTTCATCAAAGCGGATAAGTTTTATTTATTTTATTATAATTTTTGCGTAGCTGTCTAAACCTGTTTCATCTCTTTCCTCTTCTCATCTTGTCTACAACCCCTATATCATCCATCAGATTGCTTTACCCAAAATTCTTGAAAGAAAATAGAAATCTACACTCCATACTCTGTCTTGTTAATGAGAGAAATTCGAAGCTATTTCTTTTGAAAATGGTGAACGGACCTAGACAACGCCATGACCATTCTAGTTCCAGTATTGCTTATGGTGAGCCACAAGTTCTAAATGTTCCTATAGTTGAACTAGAAGTCGTTGTCAAATTGCAATCACCCGATCCGACCGAATGAACAATCGGACAAGAAAATCCTATGGCCGGCATGGCTTAGCTCTTGACTGCCTTCCACGAGTTAAATGCTCGTGTTTCTAAAGCATTAGAAAATATTACTGCTACCTCCAAGCTCCTCTTCCGCCTAACATCACAAAGGATGTCGGTGAGCAGCCCCACCGGGAAACCAATTTGGTCGTCGATAAGGGAACCACCAAGGATTGGCAAGTATGTTACATTTGCAGATGTCAACGTATTATTAAGATGTGAGAAAACACTCTTGGAGGATGACGACATGGATATTGACTTCTTTCCTCCATATTCGATAGATTTTCTCAAGAAGCAATACCCAAAAGACTACACTCTGTCGAAGTTTGTTAAATATAATGGCAAGGTGTATAATTCTAAGGAGCACCTTAGCCGCTTTATGGATTCTGTCGGTACATTCAACTTCGACAAGGAGTTGCGACTTCTGAAAATTTCTAATTTCTTATCTGATAAGGCATACAATTGGTACTCCAATCTACCGATGTATTTCATTAACTTATAAGGGGCAGCGGTTCATGCCTTATTCCAAAAGTTTGTCCTCGTCAAGCAGAGAAACAGCCTTGTGCATCTTATCAAGGAGCACTAGAGGTCTAGAGGTCTTGTCGACTTCATCATGCGATTTAACACACTAATATTAGATTGCCAAGAGCCCATCAGTGAGGACCAACTAGTATAGCTTTGTATTAATGGCATGAGCCACGATTACCGTACTTACAATGAGAATAATGACATCCATAACTTCACTAATGTAGTGACCCGTGTCCTTGAGTTATAATTAGTATTATTTAATTATATTTAAGGAATATAATCTTTGTGGAAGATTAGGAAATACTGTGTCTAATGAACTAAATTAGTACTTATTTGTAATTATAGAATAATATAGGGTCCATGGTGTTAATGTAATAATTATTGGAAAGTCATAGAGATTAGGTGTAATGGGCTTGGACCCAACACAATAGAGATGATTGGACGTGGGCTGGCTGTATAGGACCACTGGACAAAGGTGAGGGCACAATAGATTTTTACTATCTAATTTGAATTAGAGAGAGGGAGATAATGGGTTCTCCCACTAACACACGTAATATCTTAGGGGAGAGAAACTGCTGTGTTTGATATGATCAAACGAAGAGAGGAAAAAGGCTGTGCAGAAATCTAATTTTGGAAGGAAGAAGAAGAAGAAGGAAAAGAAGATTTGGGTGATCCTTGTTGCTGGAAATCTACCTAAATCAGATCTACGAAAACGAGGTAGGGATTCCTGCGTTTCTACAATAACTATATTTATGTATCTTTCAATACTATAGGTATAGATGGGATACATGATCTTGAATGTGAAAGCATATTAGATTAGTGATCTGATGAAATTGGTGCGAATGGATTCTATGTTATTGTTGGATGATTTATATGTTAGAACCAAGTTGCTGTGCATATTGATGTTCTGGTATGTTCTTAGATCTATAATAATTTATTCGTTGATTTACTTGATTAGATCCTAGAATAAACTAAGTTTTGTGTTTTTGATGTATGGATTATATGGATAGGATGTAGAGACTGAAAAATGAATGCTATAACCTTAGAAAATCTTAGTTATGAGTATAAGCACGAAGCCCTAGAAGAAAACCCAAAAAATTCGCTAATTTCTACGTTCGGCAGTCTCGGCAGCTACCGAGTACCTACCGAAAACCCCAGAAATTGTATACTTTCTGGACTATCTATCGAGGCTCGGTAGGAGTGCTACCGAGGAGTTCAGTTGGAGTCTCAGCAGATACAGAGTTGCTACCGAGGTCCAAATGGACCCAAAATTTAGGGATGTGGTCCCTAGTGAGTTGTGCACATGCCTGCATAGTTGGTTTGTGTGCAAAAGATCTAGAATTGGTCGAATTATGAAAAATGTAAGACAAGGTCTAAAATTTAGGATTATCGGACTGATTCGGATGGAATAAGAGAAGATATCAACTCAAAGGTTTTGGATATGATCATAGGACCTCAAGATAGGATTTGTATGATTAGAAATGGTCGCGTAGGACTTGATTGGTTTAATGGTGCTTTTAGCATCTAATGTTGACTTATGTTTGCCTTGTGTTGCCCTTGATGAACGTCTTGTATGTTGAATGAGGGTACAATGAGTATCCATGTTTGTGAATATTGTCTGTGGTTGATGCTGTATGACTTGAATTTGTAATCGGGATGGGTGAGCTTCCATCGTGGGTGAGAGTCCCTGAAGGAAGGTCTGGTTACAGGTGAGTTTCCACTGTGGGTGCAAGTCCCTAAACGGAATGCGTGTTACCGGTGTATTCCACCGTGAGTGCAAGTCTCTTAAGGAATAGGAATGGTGGCTTTCCTCCATGGGTGCAAGTCCCTAAAAGAATGGGTTACTGATACAGGTGGGTTCTACCGTGGGTGCAAGTCCTTAAAAGGATGGGTCGTATGGTTGTGAGTTGGACTGAGCACGTGATTGGGCTAGGCCTGGTCACACCCACATTGCATTGCACTTCATCTCATTTCATGATTGCATCATACACCTGCATTGCATTGCACATGTTGATTGAGTGACTGAGATGCATTATCATTGATAACTTGTTTGAATTGGTTGTGATTGTGATTGGGTAGCATTGGTCATAGCAAGGTGGGACCTTGTGAATATTGGTATTGGTTATGGGGGTGCTTTCACTGTGGGTGAAAGTCCCTAAAGGAAGGTTGGCCGTAGCATGGTGGGACCATGTGATGTTTGTTTATGTATTGGTTGGTTGTAGTATGGTGGGACCATTGTTAGCAAAACGCCGTTTAAAACGGCGTTTTTTTGAAAAAAACATGTTTTATTGCATAAACGTTTAAAACTCCGTTTAAAACGTTCTGTAAGCAAAAAAACGTTTAAAACGCGTTTTTTCCAAAGAAAACGTGTTTTCTTTCAAAAAAATGTGAAAAAAACATGTTTAAAAAAGTCAATGTTTAAAGTTGACCAAAAAAAAAGTTGTCCGTTGGAAGTTCCAATGACAAATGCGTGCGAGCCGACAACTTTATTTTTGTGTTAAAGGGTTTTATAACAAGTTCCAACCAAAAAAAAATTATTATTTAATTATTAATACTTATATATATATATTATATTGACGTTTTTTGAACCTGTTTTTTTGAACAAGATACGTATTAAACACGAATTATTTATTGAACGTATTTTTTACGTTTCCGTTAATTTGACCGTTTTTTTGACTACGTTTTTTTAAATTAAAACCATATTGAACTCGTATTTTTGCCGTTCCGTTTTTTTGACGTTTCATGTTTTGCTAACAATGGGTGGGACCATGTGGTGTTTGTTGTGGAACATAGTGTAACTACATGATTGTTGTAATCTTTGTTGTTGTGTCACATGATGGGACCATGTGTATGTATGCATGTATGTGTGTTTGTTCTCGTAACATGATGGGACCATGTGGAATCTGGTTGAACATGATGGGATCATGTGGGTAGCATTAATATAGTGGGACTATGGGATTTGTGAATTATGTGGCTGGTTATTTGTATCCATGTGGTGGGTTCGAAGGTCAGTTCCTAGGAATCCTCGAGATCCCATATCTCGGATTTGGGGCGTGACAACTAAGCTCCTGGAGGCCGCTCAGCACACGATGCTATCGGTGATGGGGGTTAAGAAGACAAAAAAATAGAGAGATAAAAGGAAGAATGAGATCCGACGAATGCCGTCTTGTATTGCAGAGCTCATCAATAGTATGAGATTTGACGGAGACCGTCTAGCATGACAGAGCTTGTCATAACTATAAGATTACAATGGAGGTTATCCTATGAGGAGAGGCTACTGTGAGATTCCAAAAAGATCACATCGCATAACAAAACTTGGCATCAAGGTGGAAAAGCATGACAACACTTTATGAGGAAGGCACAAAGTCATCTATGATTTGATAGCCTTAATTCCTTGTCATTCTAGGGGCTGTATGAAATATTCATAAAAGTTGCAATTGCATGTTCCAGATTAATCTTGTCACGACGAGTGCCCGGGGAGGTAGAATTTGTATCCTTGTGTCTTAACCTGAAACCTGTGTCACGAATACCAATGTGTGGTATGCATCTTGAGGTATGACCTACCAAACTCCTCCTAAGTTTGAGCCAAACAATAAAGTTGTGTCGATCATACACAATCAAAATATTTTAAAAGATTTCTTTAAAACATTTTAAATACAGAAGCCTTTTGTATATAAATAACATGGTTCATACATCCCATCCCTATTCATAAAAATAATTGACCTTCATCTAAATAACATCCCACTCTCTAACAAAATAAAAATAAATCAAACAACTCTAACCAAGCAACATTCCACACCAAGCTTGATTCTATTATTGATTTCCTGAAAAACATGAAAGATGTGGGATGAGCTTGATGGCCCAATAAGTTAAAACCCCCTTATAACCATACATTAGATAAACCACCCTAGGCGTATCATCAGAAAATAGGATTATAAGTATATAAAATAAATTTCCAACATATTAGTTATGCAATAGATCCTCGTGCATCATGGCAAGATAATCAAGCAACCACTCAACATCAGCCGTAGACACAAGTGGAAAGGAAGATGAATGAGAATGCATGTAATATGATGATTGATGATAAGCAATTATATAAATGGTTCACAACCACTAATGCTATAATGCAAGATAAGGCTATGCAATATAAATGATATGTATGCAGTCACAGTCCATCCTAGCCATGTTAAATCCACTGGACTTATGAGTACCCGTCAGTAGTTGATTCCTACATTATAAGGTCAAGAACTATCCTCTTGTGTCCACTTTATTATAATTGCCAGTTAGATGAGGCTATTCCGTCATTCCACATGTACATGGTGGCTCTAGGGAATTTCGACCCATGGGTCTCCATTTTCCAATCTATTCTCAACTTTAAGGAGCAAAGGTGTTAATGTATAGTGTGAGCTGAGCATGGTGCAAGTCTTCCTCTTCTCCGTCCGTCGGCTCCCACCTTCCGGCGTCTGCATCTCCTTCTCTGTTGTGTTTGGTCTGTTTCCATTTGGTCCTTGTTTGCTCTTTCGGTTTGGATCCATTGTTCCCTCATTCCCTCTACTACGGTGTTGCTCTTCCTTAGCTTATGGGGATCCTTCGCTTTCGTTCTGTTTTTCTCTTTACTGGTTCTGCTTTTCTTCTCTCTCTTGTCACCCCTCATCCCTTTTTTCTTCTCAGTTTCTCTGAAGATTTCCTCAGACCTCATTGGACGTCAATCTTCCACTTCACCGTCTAGGAAACCTTCTACCCGCTCCTTGGGTAGGAACTCCTCTCCTTCTCCCCCTATGATCTCCCTCCCCTTCATCTCAATCTCTGGTAGTCGCAGCCACCCCTTCTTCTCCAATGGTGGTTGGAGGCTTTATACCCGACCGACTCAAATTCATAATAATTCGAGTTCACCCATTTTTGACATGGCTTTTGTGGAAAACCTTCACCTTCAAGTCCTTCCTCCTCTGGTAAACCTTCAGTTGCGAATAATCTTCAGGCTGGGTTTTCTGAAGGCTTTGACCCTACCATTTTGGGCAAGGCATCTAGTTCGAGTACTCTTGTAAAGTTGCAGTGTAAGAACCTGAAAAGTAGTACTTGAAAAGAAATTTTAGGATAAGGGTAAATTGGTAATTTAACAAGGCTATAATTTAAAATTTGTAAGAATAAAGTTTTATTTAAAGATATATAGTCTTAATATAATTAATTTAGTAATTTGTAATAGGCAATAGGCTTAAATAAAGGAATTAGGTTTACATTAAGCAATAGGGGCTTAAGTGACTAGTTATGGACTTATCAATATAATTAATTAATTTTAGTGGGCTTAAGTAGTTCCTTAAGGCCCAAGGGAATAAAATGTATAATTATTAATAGATAATGTCGTGGCTAATTAATAGGGGAAATCAAAATACAAGTTATAATTAGAATAGGAGTCTAAATAACTGCTAAATACTAGTTAACAATTCTAATACAACTATAACTCTGAAATCATTATAAAAACAAGTTAATTAAGAGAATAATTAGAAGATTAGAATCAAGAGAATTTCGTGGAAAATTCTAAGAGGAACTAGAAGAAGATCTAAAAACCCATAAAGAAGAATAATCAACATACAGTAAATATGTGAGTTTTCCTTCATTGTCTGGTGTATTTACTTCTAGCCTAATGTTAGAGCATGGGGAAATTCTTGTTTGAATCATGCTAAATACTTCCCCATGTTCCTAAATATAAAACCCAAAAAATGAGATCATTAAATTAAAGGTATAAACCTAATCCTGAAGAATTAGCCATCAGACATGAAAAACTGAGATTTTAACTCAAGAAAGATAATTAAATAAATATAAATTATATTATGAAATTAAAATATTAATACGAAGCCTATTTCCATGTTAATAGACCTTTAGGAGAAATCCTAGAACGAAACTCCCTAGAAACCAGATCGGTAGCCGATCGGTATACCTCAACCCTGCCAAACCTGCCCAAAAAGCACAGAATGCTCACTGGTTAAGGTGCCGAGCAGATCGGTATACCCCAACCCTGCCGACCCTAATTTTTACACCACCTCATGTTTTTATGGATTTGACCTATCTAGACCAACCCTGATCTCCCTTTAAAGTTTCATGGACTTTGGCACCCGTTTGTATTTTTCGATACACCATAACCCTACCCTGACCTTGTCGAACTTCCACTTTGACCTATTTCATAATTTTAGACTTTGGACACCTGTATAATGTTAAACCTAGTGTATTGGTTGTGTTCCCAGGTGTTGGGAATGCATCTATAAGATTTTGACCACCTATACTTTTGTTTTGACCTATGAAAACATTGGATCACAGTATGAAATTCTAAAATACATAGGGGATTAGCCCTACAACACTTTTAATAGTTCTATCTGCATAATATACCGATGCCTAGATGATTTGCATGATGTACAAGCATCTTAGTACCTTCCGTATGAGTATAAGTGTGTTTATTGAGATTTTGAGTATTATATGTGATTTATTTAGTATTTAAGACTATTATTTGTATGAATACTCCATCTCCTAATAAAATAAGAATTATTACATATTTATACTATTTAAAATTTGTGCATTATATATACATGTGTTATAACTCTATATCTCATTATGTATATATATTAGCGTAGAATCGTGGGAAAGTGTCTCATGTGCTTGCTGATTTGAATATATGTCTGTGAACATCATTGTGTGTGCATTGCATAATAAATTGATCTGAATCAACGAGTTGCATTTGACTACTTGGCCGAGATAGCTTTCCTGATATACTATTATTGGAGCGCACTATGCTTGGCCAATAATGGACACTATAATGACTCATGTTATGGCTATGACCATTGCTTGTCCATTGTGGGACTAAGTGTTTTATACGCCCAAGGTGAGGGATATGCCTTGTATGAGGATCCCAAGAGACTTGTGGTAAGATGATAGGTGAGGGAGTGGAGTGCACTTCCTAGTATTCTGAATCATACGAGTCAAATTCTGTTAGTAAATTAGATAATGCATGGTTCACTGAGGAGATTTCACATATGTGATGCCTTGGATATGTTCCCTTGATCGAAAATGAGAGTGGGGATTGTGCCCATTAGGTCGTAACCCCTAGAAACTATGATGCACACATAGAATTATCCTGTATTACAACCTTTTTAAGGGGATGGAGCTCACATTGGTACATCTTGGGTATTTGGATTAAGATCTTGTGTGAGACATACACTATTCGAATACCAAACAACATGCATTGCATTTCATGTTCTCTTTGATATTATTGTAGATATCTTATGTATGATGAAATTGATGTCATAATTATCATATTGAATTAGGCATTGTAGATTATAAAACATGACCATGGATATCCTTAGGATACAAACCAAAGTGAGATTTGGTGAGAGAACATGTTTAATTTATTTTCTGCTCATATACATATCATTATTCTTATTTTCTAGATTATATTATTATCATCATTATTATTATATATTTTCTCATAGCATTAGGATATGAGTAAATACCTTTCTTTGAAGGTATACTCATCCAAGCGTTTAGCTTATGTATGTTTTATGACATATGTTTTAGGTACAAAGATGATTGTTTCCAAGAGAGAGAGCTATGGGATTAAAGAGAAAGAAATATAGAAGTTAGAGGATAAATCCATTATATTAGATGTAGTTTATTTTAGTTTGTTTAGAAAGGATAGATTGTAATCTTTATTTAAAAATTTATTAAAATTAATGAATTAAGTTCCGCTTATGTTTCTATATTTCTTATCCACTCCCATAGGGATATGGCGTGAGAGTTATAACTTAAATTTGGGGACTCCATTGAGATTTTCAGGTTTAGGATGTGACATGCAGCTAGCTTGTTCTGCACATGGGAAGGGTTCTTCACCTTCTTATTTTTCCATTAGCAACCCATCATATCCCTGATTTGAGTAAGCAACTGGCACATCAGGCCACTACTAATACTCAGTCCTCTAGTCCCCTTGGCGTAGCTTCTAGAGTGCCTCGTTCTCCTGTTAATGACCTTTTCGTTATTAATATTGAGGAGGTTGTTGCCACTGTTGGCTCTCTTACTGCAAATCCTTGCTTACCAGGTGTGAGTAAGTGTGTGGCTCAGAGAACCCTTGTTAATGGTCAGGCATCAGGGCTCCTCGGTGCAGCACCTAGGGTGCCTGCCATCACTCTTGTTGTTTCCTCTGCGACTAGCTATCCAATCAGTTCTCAGGTCAATGGTAATACTGGATTAATTGTTGTTGGGGTTATTCCATCACTTTGCCCACCTTTTGATGGAAGTAATGCCCCTAACTAGAAAGGTAACTCTGGGAAAGCTCCTAGAACTTGGTCAAGACTCTTTAATTCTGTGAACACCACCCTCAAAATAAAGTTGTCTTTCCATCCCCCACATTGCGTGATGGAAAATCGGTGGTTCAGCATCCTAAGGAGATAGTGCATGCTGGCTCAGCAAGGTGCGAAGGCTGTTTGGTTAGGCATTTTTTGTACAAAAGGCTACCTTTCTTGGTGTTCAAATATCTTGCTACAAAGTTGTGGGGTAAGCTAGGTTCGGTGGAAGTTTCTACAAATGAGAATGCTTTCTTCTTTTTTAAGTTAAAAAATTCTAATGTTAGAGACAATGTATTAGTGGCTGGCCTCTTGCACTTTGCTGGCAGACTATTAATTTTGAGAGAATGGAAGCCTAAGATCATACGAAGGAACAATTGAATTCAGTTCCCATCTGGGTGAAGTTATTTAATGTTCCTTCGGAGTATTGGACTCCGGATGGATTAAGCTCTGTAGAAAGTGCTATTGGTGTTCCCCTTCACCTAGACTCGACTACAGAGAACTATTAAAAGATGAGCTTTGCGAATGTGTATGTTGAAATACATACAGAGTCAAGTCTTCCAAGTATTGTACACCTCAATGTGGCAGAGGGTAGTGAACAGGTAGAACTTATTGAAGTCAAGGTAGAATACGCTTGGAAACCTCAAGTATGCTCCACATGCAAATGCTTTAGCCACCTCACTAAAGCTTGTCTTGTCTTTAAACTCCACCCTAAGCAATCGGTACCTACTGGCAGAAGGCTAGATGAAGTAGCCCAATTGGAAGTGATTGAAAATCTAGAAACTCCTATGGCCAACAACATAGGAGTAGAACAAGTCTTGCAGCCCTCTACTTGTCCTCCATCTATTGCTGGTAAAGATAAAGGGCTGGTCACCACACCTACAACTGCATCTCTAAGAAGTAACAACTCTGTCAAAGCATCTCAAGCAAAAACTAAAGGTTCTATCTCTGAAGGAAGACAGCGTGCAAGTCTATCCACCAAAAATAGGTACCATTCACTTGAATTAGATGACAATGTAATTAATCATGAAGTTCAAGATAATATCACCACTTCAGATGCCAATGTGGGTGTTATGTCCCCCCAGCATCCCTAATTAAATGTTAAACATTGCATGTTAGAACATCCGGGGGCTAGGTGACATTCTAAACAGTTGGAAGTGAAGTCATTGATAAGACAACACAAGTTGAGTATGATTGTATTAGTGGAAACTAAAGTTAGGCATAATAAAGCTCAATCAATTGTTGAGGCTATTGTTTATGTCAGCAGGGTTCTATGCTACTCATATCCTACCTCTATTAGGTTGTATGAAAACATAGCCATTGTGAGCCCACCGGTTGACCCGCAGGTGCGCAATTTGTAAAATCTATAAATTAGATTCGACATCATAATTGTTTGAGACCCACAAGAAGGATGTGGGCAGATGTTACTCTGAAAATCAAGGAGGAAGTAGAGAGTTTGCTTCACGTCGGATTCATCAAACCAATCAGGTATGCGGAATTGCTTTCGAATTTCATGCCAGTGGTGGAGAAAAAGCAAGCTAAGAGTCTGCATAGACTTCAGAAATCTCAATTTGGCAACTCCTAAAGACGAATATCCTATGTAGGTGGAAAATCTCTTGATAGATGGGGCAGCAGGGCACGAGCTTTTGTCTTTCATGGATGGACATTCAGGTTACAACCAGAGATTCATTACTGAAAAGGATGTGGCCAAAACGGCATTCAGACGTCCTAGAGCCATAGGGAGTTACTACTGGAAGGTCATGCCTTTCGGTCTGAAGAAAACTGGAGAAACATACCAGCGGACGATGAATCTTACATTCCACGATATGATTGGTTACTTCATATAGGTGTACATAGATGACATCGTGGTAAAATCCAGAAGGAAAGAAGATCGTCTAACCGAGCTAAGGAAAACATTTGAAAGAATGAAATCCTAGAAGTTGAAGATGAATCCTCTGAAATTATCTTTTGGAGTCAAAGCATGTAACTTTATAGGTTTTCTCGCTCATCCGAGAGGCATATAAGTAGAGAACAAGGAAAAAATCATTCTCAGTGCTAAGCGTCCTGAGAACAAAAAACAACTTCTAAGATTTCTCGGCCAGCTGAATTTTCTGAGAAGATTCATTTCAAACTTGGCCGGAAAGATGAGTGCACTTTCACCTTTGTTGAAGTTGCAATTGGAGTCAGATTTCGTATGGAAAGAGCCTCATCAAAAGGCCTTTGATCTCATCAAGGAAAGCCTGTCCAAACCGTTCTTCTTGGATTCCTCCAAAGAAAGGACGACCGTTAAAGTTGTATATTTTGGCCGTAGAAACGTCCATAGGCATTCTCCTAGCTCAAGACAATGACTGTAAACATGAGCAGGAGGTGTATTATTTAAGTAAACTCTTGCTATCGGCCGAAACACATTACTCGGTCTTGGAAAGATTGTGTTTATCTTTATATTACGCCGCCATAAAACGAAGACATTATTTGATCACTACAACGGTATAAGTAATAGCACTGACCGACGTGATTAAATACATGTTATCTCTGCCGTTCCTTAGAGGAAGGATAGGAAAATGGATTTTCGCTTTATCAAAATTTACTTTTCCATATGTCCCACAGAGGGTGGTGAAGGGCCAAGCAGTGGTCGATTTCCTAGCTGAGCATCCATAGTGCTCGATCGAGGAAGAACGGTTAGAAGAATGCAATTTCTTTACGGCCGATCTTGTGCCATGGACTCTTATCTTTGATGGTGTAGTGACCCTAAAACCGGGAGTAAATGATAATAATTAATTATAGAATATTTAGGTGAATTAAATAAAAATATTGAAAGAAATCCAAACATGAATTGATTTTATTACACAGTTAATGAAAGAACTAACAGTGATAATAATATATGTTCTAAGAGTTACATAATGGCTGAGAGGGTTCAGGTGTAAACCAAGGTGAGATTAGTAAATTTTCCTATAGTTATTGGTATTGATTCATAAGCCAATAAAAGCATGGGGTTCATTATTAAGTAAATGTATTGTATTGGGGTTGAGGTGTAATAAGTATGAAGATTGGAGGGAGTACTTGTAATTGTGAAACTAAATTCAAATCTCAAAACAAATTGGAACGTGGGATTGTATGTGGGTTGGCAACGTGGAGAATGGGAGGGAACTTACCATTCCCATTTGCCCACCTTCCATCACGATTATGGAGGGATTGAGAAATTATAAGAGGAAGAGAAGGGTTAGAGTAAACCCTAGCCGTCATTTGTAAGGGAGAAGAAGAGTAGGAAAATAAGAAGAAGAAAGGAAGAAGAGGAGGGAGAAAGAAGGGCTTTTGATCATCATCTCAGCACCTAAGGTAAGTTTCATATTCTGTATAATCCTTTTTGGAATATTGTGATGGTTTTGTCGTTCTCGAATGCATAAACTTATAACTAGAGTAAATGATTCTGAAAGCATGATTCTATTGTTTAAATTTGATGATTAATGAAGTATCGAGTTGTGTCTTATTTGACCGTAGATTTAATGGTGTTTATCCTTGTTCTTACGAGTTTCCGGAGTGATTTATGTGAGATTGGATGATAGGAAATATATGTGATGTTTGATGTAGGTTTTATCCCTAGACTTGATTAAATGATGTTTGGAATGATCTACCTAGTGTAACCTTGTTGATATGATGCTTAGCGATCATTAGAAATGATTTGGAATGGATTTGGTATTCAAGTGTGGAGTTTTTGAACCAAGAAATCACCCAGATTCGAAGCTCGTGGGTAGGCATCGATACACCGGTGGGTCTGCCGACAGGAACCCGATTTGCATTGTAATAAACCCACTGGCAGGCATCGATACATCGGTGGGGTTTGCCGACAGAGCTATTACAGGGGTACAAACATTGGAAATTTTAGTGGTTGGTTTGGGGTTTGTGCCATTTGACTGGAATATGGTATTTTGGAGTCAAAGGATGGTCTGAAGGCTCTGGCCTACCTACGGGGAACCACCTTTGAGTTCCATGGCACACCACACACCACTGACCAGCCTACAGACTTGACTATGACATGGGATTGTGACTCAAAGAATTGGGTGACTGGAATCATGGACTGTTGGTATTGTCTTGGTGTGACTTGTCTTATAAATGTGTGACCTATTATGTACTTATACTTATGATGAAAGGATACCTGTGATGGCATCCAGCGGATTGTTCGTATGTATGGGGGCACGGATAGCTTCTGAAGGGTATTTTCACTGGAGATCCTACCGATATGTTGAAAGGATACCTGTGATGGCATCCAGTGGATTGTTCGTTTGTATGGGCGCACGGATAGCTTCCGAAGGGTGTTATCACTGGAAATCCTACCGATACGCCTTGAATAGCTCGTTCGGTCAACTAGACAACGACGGATAGAGGTTTGTGTTGAATAGCTCGTCCGGTCAACCAGGCAGTGACGGATAAAGGTTTGTATTGAATAGCTCGTTCGGTCAACCGGGAAGCGACGGATAGAGGTTTGTATTGAATAGCTCATCCGGTTAACCGGGTAATGACGGATAAAGGTTTGAATCGAGATGTTTTGGTATGTTGATTTCAGATGAATTGGTTTGGGGAATTGAGCCCCGTGAAACCAAATTATTATCATCATCTCTGTTACTAAAAAGTACGATTTCTCGTGTGAACTCCTTGGGTGTAAGTCCCTAAATTGTCATGGGTGCTACCATATGGACTCCTCGGGGGTAACCCCCAGAAGCGGTCGAGAAATAGCTACGAGAATTGAGCCCGATAGGTTGAAAATCCTACAAAACCACGATGTACACGTGGGAGGTGAGGTTACGAGATATGATGATAGTGAGCAGTATACCAAGTACGAGTTACTTAGAAAACCAGCAGATCACTGGAATTTGCATTCATTAGCATTAAAATTGTGTGCTACATTGATTGTGTTTTTAATCGTCATAACATTCATTCATCGTGTTTTCTGCATCTCTTATGATATACTTCTTTTATTCTCGTTGGTTGTAATATTCATGTAATGATATGGATAGTTGTTAAGACCTGGGACATGAAGTAACAATTATGATTGTATATCTCTCTGCTAATCGCATCATGATATTGTTGTATGTGGTTTGGAGTACAATGTTCCATAAGGATGGATGAAAGAATTGACTCTTACTGGGCATTCCAACCTCATGCAACTTATTCATATTGTAGGTTGAGATGTGACGTTGAAGACTTGGACTAGATGCTGCTTTCCCTTTTTATTTCAGATTTTAGAAAGATTATTATAAATTGTTTGTTGGACCATGTTGGGTGAAATGTAGACTTGATGGATTTATTTCATTACTTCATTATGGTTTGTAGGCTCTTTTGAAGCCATGGGTTTTAATTTAATTTATATTTTTGCTTCCACACTCTGATGATTTGTTTTTAATAAAGGTTAATATTACTTTTATTATTAGTGTTTTGTGTGGTGATCCGCGTTCCACAGTAGGGAATCCAAAGTCTCACCTCGTGATCCATGTCAACCCATATTGGGATTCATGTCACGGGATCCGGGGCATGACAATGGGTCACGGACGGAGCAATCAGTTGGGGCTGGAATGTTCATCATATCTCCGAAAGGGAGACGACAAGAGCATGAATTCCAATTGGATTACCCAAGTACCAGCAATCAAGCTGAATACGATGCCCTCATTATTGGTCTGGAAATCTCGACCGAGTTAGTGGCTAGAAACGTCAGGGTGATAGGGGATTCACAATTAGTCACAATCAGTTGACAGGAAAAAAAAAATTCCTGAGTTGGCAGTTGGTACCTTTCTATGCCATAGCCAATCAATTGATTGATGATTTTGATGAAGTCACATTACAACATTGTGTCAGGGAAAAAAACACGTAGGAAAATGAGATGGCCCATATAGCTTCAAGCTTAATCGTAGCTGAGGGTGTCACTTCTAGAATGATAAGAGTTCAAAAATGGTCCCTCCCATCCATATCGAGAAGGACCAAGGAATTGGACATCTTTGATCTTGAACATCAAGAAGATGTTTGGAGATTTCCAATCGTTAACTATCTCAAAGACCCTAATTATAGGGCTGAAAGGAGAATGGGATCCATGTCAACAAATTACTTGTTATACAGTGACGAGCTGTACAGGAAGGGTCCTGATGACGCTTTGCTAAGATGCCTCGGCCAAACTAAGGCCATGCTTAACATGACCGAAGTTCATGAAGGAATTTACAGATCTCATCAAGCATGAATCCAGATGAGATGTATTATCCGAAGGCATGTCTATTTTTGGCCAATCATCCTAAAAGACTGTATAAGTTATACAAAAAGGTGTGAGTCATGTTAGAGGCATGGACCAGTTCAGCATGCACTGGCAGTCGTGCTTTTCCCTATCATAAAGTCGTGGTCGTTCAGGGGTGGGCCATGGATTTGATTGGAAAAATCAATCATATTTCTTATAGCATGCACGGATTCATCATAGTTGCGGCCAACTACATTGCAAAGTGGGTAGAAATGAGGCCGATGAGGAAAGTAGACCAAGTGGATGTGATCGAAATCATCATGGAATTGATTATCCATAGGTTTGGAATACCATAAACGATAACGACAGATATGGAAAGTGTCTTCACGAGAGGACAAGTATCCCAATTTGCAAAGGAATTTGGATTCAAGATCCTAAATTCAAATCCCTACTATGCACAAGCAAACGGTCAAGCTGAGGCAATTAACAACGTCCTAAAGAATGTCTTAAGGAAGATGATTGAAGACAAGCCTCGAACGTGGTATAAACGGTTATCAGAAGTCTTCTGGGCATACCATACGTCTTACAAGACAAGCATAGGCACCACACCATTTTCCTTGACATACGGGCATGATGCAGTTCTCCCATTAAAGGTAATGTTCTCCTCACTCAAGGTAGCATTTCAGCATAATTTCACCCCAACCGAGTTCACAGAGGCCATGGTAACTAAGTTGGAAGACCTAGATGACGGCTGAATCAGAGCTTTAGATGCTCTACAGGTTTAGAAGCAAAAAGTGGCCCGCATTTACAACAAAGGGGTGAAATACAAGTCTTTTTTTTTTTTCAGAAGGAGACTTAGTATGGAAAACCATCTTGCCAATCAGTACCAAGGACCGTATTTATGGAAAATGGTCACCAAATTGGGAAGGGCCATTTAGAGTTAAACGAGTCCTACGAGGAGGATCTTATGTCATTTCAAAATTGACCGATCATCAAAGGAAAAGAACTATAGACGATTGATACTTAAAGAAATATTATCCTTCTATGTGGGATGCCCCAATCCAGGTGACTGTGTAAATGGTCTAACAGAAAAACAAAATTAAGATGTCAAGGATACTATCAAAAAGCGGCCCATGGGTCATGATATATAGGCATCAAAATAAAACTAAAAACAAGTTCAGATGGCCCACTGTCATTAAAACAAAATCACGACCCCATTGGTTGGAGAATAAAAATCATGATGGCCCACAACCATCACACAAGTCACCATTCCAAGTTTTTAATCGGCCTACGGCCGGAAGCACAAACCGACAAACACAAATAAGTTCAAAAACGACCCACAACTGGAACAACAAACCAATAAAATTTTTATCAACGGCCATCACCGGCTGAAGCACCAACCTTCAAAGAGATTTACCTTTAATGGCCAAAAACTTGGCAAGATAATCTCTCTCTTCTCTTTCGTCTCTTGTATTTTCCTTCTCCCAATCGCCCTTCACTTTGGCCGAGACTTGCACTTCCTGACCCAGCCCCGCCGTCTGCACCTCATACTAGCTCCTCTTCCCCTTCCGTCATCCCGACCGTTGTTGATGAAGACGGCCCCTTTCCTATTCTTTTCAAGATGATCAAATACATGAAAGTAGGAATTCCCACAGAAGTCACGAGTTTGATGTATGGTGATCTTGAGAACAAATACACAGTCCATGTCGTCAAAATCTTAACTATGCCACAAAGTGGTCTTGGTGTTAGTGTTGAGGCTGTAGATCATGTGTTTTAAACTAATGTACTTGATACACTCGGGCATACGGACATACCCGAAATGGTAGTAGGCTGCTGTCATCCACATTATGGATTTGGCCGTCGGATCCCAAGAGCTGACATAAATACTTAGCAGAGTTTTGAAGCATTGACTCAAAGAGCCAGAACAGTGGTGGTGGATCCAATTCAGAGCATGAAAATAGAGGGAGCCAACACCTTCATCTCGGTCCGTTGATAGGATCGAATTGACATACTCACCAACTGGGGGCAAATCAATTAGGGCGACAACGTCCATGACTGTTGTAGTCATGGGACCACAAGGAAAGTGAAAGGAATTGCTCGACCGACTCCAAAAACAGACGGTCGCAGCAAGAAGGTTGTTTCATGGTCACTTTAAAGCGGGAATATTTGATTAACTCAAAAATTTCAGAATCTCTCCAAGAAGAAGAATAGTCCAAAGTCATATGGGAAACCCATTCATTTCAAGCCTTATTTATCTTAGGCCAAGAATGAATCGATCGACCGGTAGTCCAGGCCGCCCTGTCTAAACCATTAGAGAACAAGAGGAGCTCATATCCAACCGTTCTAGGGTGAAAGAGATTGAGGTCGTGAATAGGAGAAGGACGAAAAGAATGATCAAATGTTGGACCCAAAATCATAGAAGAGGAAGAGGGAGAGGTTTCAGAGAATACCTAACTCGAAATATGACTCTCTTCTGCGGTCCATGTGGCCGAGAGGCTAGAATTGGAGGAACCAGCAGCGGCAAAAAACTTATTGGACCTTTTAGACATGATTACTGGACACAGTTGAGTCAGTGAAGATGGAACAATGGAGGAAGAAGATGAAGTCTCCACAGAAGAAGAAGAAGAGAGAGAGTGGAGTAGAGCAGAGAAAGAACTTCAGCTCGTATGAAGTTTAAATGAGCAGAGAAAAGAGGGAAAGAGGGATTTGGAGGCAATTGAAGGGGCGATTTGATCGGGAGCTATCAAATCTATTCCTTCCCAAGATACGGCATGTGTGAAAGATAATAATTACCTTCCTTACTTCTCTTCAAACTGACATAAGGCTAAGAGACGTAAATGAAGGTGAGGTTATTGTTAGTACAAATATATGCACATCTCCACCGACCAATAGAACTGTGATGCGTGGTGCACAAAGAGATTTACAAAAGCGCAACGAGTGGCGGACAGAGATAGTTATACATGCGCAACGCGTGGCAAGGAGAAATAGGGGTGGGTGAGTTCACTCACCTGGTCTAGCTATCCAGGCAGAGAAAGAGCGCAAGTATGATCAGCCCACGATCTATTGCAAATTCAAAAATAAGGCGGGATTGGTTACCGTAATCGAATTGAACGGTTAGATAACCGATCGGAGTAATCTATAAATACACAAAGGACCAGTTTCTCTAATCCCCCCAACACATCAACAAAACCAGCGCAACATTGCTTTAGACCCTAGGATTACGTATCTCCCCTTTTGTTGCCTCCGCCGCAACAACAATGTTCGGTTCCTCTGCGGCTCACCAACCACTCTCTTCTTGGAGTATTGCTCTCAACATTGGTAAGCCCTTCCATCTTGCATGTGGGTCACATCCACTGTAACATAAAGCCTCTCTGTTCACCAATCAATCCGGTTAGGGTATGTTGCTCTCAACCTCAGACTGACCACCACTAACCCCTTGGGAAGCTGCTCTCAATCCAATGGTCGCTTATCCAGCCTACATGTGTTTCATGACCACTGCAATAACCACTGTTAGTTCATCAGTTTCTTCTATCTTTTCCCTTTTTACCAGACACGTTGTCTCCTTGAGGAGCTGCTCTCAATCTGACCGGTAGTTTCTCTAGTCTTCCCATGAACCACGGTCACTGAGATAACCACCGTTGGTTCATCATTCTTCTTTCTATCCTTTATTTATGTTTTTTTGTTTCTATCATCAACGATTAATGTTATTTAGTCATGAATGAATTCTTGGTTGGAAGAAAGATTGTGATGGATTAATTTCCCTATAATATCTGATTTGGCATTATCTATCTGAAGGAATCAAATAGACTCATAGCAAAGGAAGAACCCCAACCTTTGAACAATCGCCTAAGAAAAGACGCACAACCGGTGGCCAATTGCACGAAGGATTGCCCTCCAATTCGGTTTAATCAGTGTTAGTCAGCGCCTGGGGTGAAAATCCGAACCCTACTCTTGGACTAAACTCGGTCTTGGCATGCCCGCATATGATACACACACACTTACATACACCCTACACCAACCATGCGCGTCGCCGACCGAGGAGGTACCCGGGAAGGAACACATATGTGCAGCAATCAATCTTAGGGCCCATCACAAAGATTCCTATTTCTTCATATTTATAGATGATTACACGCGATACGTTTATGTGTACTTGATTTCCCACAAGTTAGAAAAATTAGATTGCTTTAGACATTTCGTGGCTGAAGTCGAGAACCAGTTAGATCGATATATAAAGTGTTTCCATACTGATATAGAGGACACGAGTATTTATTGGATTTATTTCTAGAGTTATGCGAAGAAAAAGGAATTCGTAGGCAATTGACGATCCCTGGCACACCTCTGCAAAATGGTGTTGTAAAGAGAAGGAACCGTACCTAGTTGGACATTGTGAAGTCGATGATGACGCATGTGAACCTACCCATTAGCTTTTGGGGAGACGCACTGATGACTGTAGCCTACATCTTGAACTGTGTCCCTACGAAGTCAATTCCTAGCACACCATACCAGCTATGGATGGGCAGAGCGCGTAACCTAACTCACATGAGGCCATGGGGGGTTGACAGGTCATGTTCATGTGCCTTCCCAACAGGGGAAAGCTAGACAAAAGAGTCGTTAAATGCATCTTTGTTAAATACTCAGAGCACTCTAAGGGCTACGAATTTTTCCATGAACAGATCGACAAGGGTCGAACACTGATTGAGTCACATGATGCGGACTTCATCAAGGATGATTTCTCAAACAGGAAGTGATCAAGGATGAATCTAGAGCTCTTCGAGATGAATGAGCCAGAGTTGGGATTAATGAAGATCACTCCATATCCAAAAACTATTGAGAATGTAGGCTCTTAGTAGGATCCTACGGATTCTAGGGATGTTATGGACAGTGGGAGTGGACTACTACCCAGTAGAAGTATCCCGAAGGACACGGATTCCAGCAATCCCATTCAGAGGAGTAGTTGTGAAAAGATTCCTTGTCTTTTTTTTACGATTGAGGGTTACTCGTTCATGACTGCCACGCTGGATGATGATGAGCCTGGTTCATATCAGGAGGCATTATCATCACCTGCTTCGTAGAAGTTGACGACTTCTATGCAATATGAAATAACTTCCATGGATAAGAACCAAGTCTGGAAACTTGTTGATCTTTCTCATAGGCATAAGACCATTAGAAACAAGTTGATTCTAACGGTCAAACAGTAGATGGAAGTCTAGAGAGATACAAGGCCCGTCTCGTGGCGAAGAGTTACACATTGAGAGAGGGTGTTGACTATGAGGAGTTATTCTCACCAGTAGCGAGATTTTCTTCCATTCGCCTCTTTCTATCTATTTTCGCATACTTAGATTTGGAGCTCTACCAGATGGATATCAAAACTGTGTTTCTCAATAGAGATCTGGATAAGGATATCTATATGGATCAGAGCGTAGAGTATGCAGACTCAAATGCTCCTTATACGGCTTGAAACAATCATCGAGATAGTTATATCTTCGATTCCATCGAAATGTTATAGAGTTTGGCTTCACGATGATCGAAGAAGACCACTATGTGTATGTTAGACACCATGGTAGGAGCTTTCTTATCTTGTCATTGTATGTTGATGACATATTGATAACATGAAATGATAATGAGATGATTGTTGCCACTAAAGAGTGATTTTCCTTCAGATTTGAGATGAGGAATATGGGTGATTAGATGCTTGGTGTTAAGATTCATAGGAATTACACTAAGAGGCTTGCTTGATTGGCCCAAGAGACTTACATGAGGAAGGTACATGAGTGTTTCAGAATGCACGATGCTAAACCCTTTAACACTCCTGTCGAGAAGAGTGCTTCATTACATCTTGGCCTTTGTTCAGAGACAGAGAAAGAGAAGGAATAGATGGCTCGTGTTTCCTATGCTAGTGCTATAGGTAGCCTAATGTACGCTATGTTGTGTACACGACTTGATATTAGCTTCACGGTTGGCTTAGTTAGTCATTACCATAGTAACCTAGAGCAGACTCATTAGAAGGAAATGAAATGTTTTCTTCGATATTTACGTGGGACATGAGATTACATGCTTTTTATCCAGTGAGCAGATTTGCAGCTATGAGACTACAGTGATGCCAACTGGATAGGTAATCTAGATGATCGAGATTCGAAGTTAGGATACACATTCTTGCTAGGTGGTGAGGCCATATCTTGGAGTAGCAAGAAGCAATGCTACGTCGCGTTGTCCACCATGGAGTCAGAGTACATAACTTGTTGTGTAGCCATCTAGGATGTCATATGGTTGTGGCGATTCTTATAGGATCTTGGAGTCTTTCGAGCAAGCGTAGGGCCTATCACCATCTATTGTGATAGTATGACAGTGTTGACCTACACTAAAGACCCCAAATACCATGGCAGGACGAAGCACATTGACATTCACTATCATTACATTAATGCACATGGAGATATGTCCCTTACACATATCCTTACTCAGCAAATGATAGCTAATCCCATAACTAAACTTATAGCTAGACATGCTTTTAAGGTTCATGTCAAAGATATGAGATTACATAGATTGCGATTTGTGTTAGATGGTACCGTTTTTATTAACATTTGATATATAAACATCTCATATTACATTATATTTCATGCATGAGAAATTAATAGAGTTTATTTTTTTCACATGGCATGAGATTGTGCATTACATGCACACTTTACACACACATTGCCACCATATTATGAGGATATGGATATGATATATCACCAGGCACTGGTTAGCTTCTTACATAGCGATCAACCCTGGTGCATGCATTCCGAGTAAGATGAGACATTAAGAGGACTTGTGTCATCGAGGGCATTTAGAGGGCATTTAGAGGAATCTGAGTTTTATGTCTCCCTGGAAAAGCCAGGATGAGATTCCTTAGGAAATCGAAATTTACCTAATGAAGCCAGATGTGAGACCTTAATCAAGGCGCTTGAGAGTTGTGACTCGGATTAAGAAGCTCAAGTTAGGCACATGGATTGCGACTAGACTCAGATCCGTACGGTGTTGAAATTTGACATACTCTTGGCTAGGCCTAGAGCTTAGCATCTGTTGCATACCACATGTGCTAGTAGAGATATTACCTTTGAGAGAAAGTGAACGGATCTTGATTTTCTTGTTGTTTGTGCTCAAGATGATCCTTGTAAGGATCAACTTATACGCTTATTGACCTTTGATCATGTCGTGAAGTCAGACCTAATGATTGCTACTCAAGCATACTTTCCTATGGCCATAGATTATACGGTCTAAAGGAAGTTTGACTAAGAAAGCAGCTAGGTTTAAGCTAAATGGCATAAGGCTCAGGGAACACTCTTTGGCATCACATTCAGAGATATGTGATTCAAAGAGAGATGTGCTCATGGTTTAAAATTATCATCGTTGATAGTTCACATTTTTACTTACATGTGTATGATATATATGTAAATTATATGAATTATTAAATGAGCATATTATATGAATTTAGTGGTTGAGTATGGGGATATGAGCTCGAGTTCATGTGGGATTAGAAAATACTCAATCCGGTGTGGCCAAATGGGTCTGGGACATAGGCGAAACTTTTAAGAGTGTGTCTCCATATTAGTTTTATGGAACTTGATATGGAGTTGCTGGTCCGTTAATTTGTATTCGTCGGTCACATGCTTAACAACCTGTATGAGTAGCATTCATGATAGGGATGTCTGATGTATATGAGCGAAATGCACACTAGCAGTGCCCACTATGAACGAGTGGGAGATGTTGGATATATTATATGGGTCGACCCGATTGGCCCAATCAAGATGGGCCGACCCGGGTCCCCACTTGTTGGGACGTCCATACTAGGCTAGAGACCAAGTGTGTTTGACTCCAACTGATGTGATAGTGATAGCATCTGTGCATAGTGAAGATAAGAAAGTAATCTGTCACGACCCGAACCGAAAATTCCCAATTTCGTAGGTTTTCCAGTTCAAGTGCAACCTTCACCCCGTATTTCTACGGGTGTGGCTAACAAAATTAGATTCATAAGTGGAAGTTCTAACAGTTCTA
>JAUPMG010123486.1:0-11691 GCA_031762675.1 Pachysandra terminalis | reverse complement strand
AACCCAGAAACCTTCTTCTCCAAGCCGAAACCCTAGAAAACACCAATAGAAAATCCTCTTTTTCTGTTTGTCCAGCTTTAGAACTAGATTTAAAACCCCATTCAAACCATGCCCTAGCAATCTTTGTTCGTCTACACCTTAAAACCCCAATCAAAACTCTCCTCAAATTCTTTGCAAGCTCATCCCAGGTTCCTCTCCAATATGAAACTCTAACCAACCGAATCTAATTCCGCCATTGTTGCCGGTCAAGTCAATCCAAAGGAACTGCAAAAATTAAGGAAGACTCGGCTGGAAACACTAGTATTTTATTTTTTATTCATTTTCTTTAATATTTTTATTTTTAATTTTAGGGTGATATGATTCATGGAATTCAATGTCAAGTTTTTGTCTCAATTTTTGTGAATTGATTCATCTAATACAATGAAGGTTATACTTGATTTTCGTTTATGATAATTTGGTCATTCCTCTTATTTTTATTTTATTTATTTCACTTTTTGTTTTTAGAGATAATTTTTTTGTCATTCTTAGGGTATTAGGGATATAGAGATTTTAGTTTATTCCTTATCATGTTTTAGGAGGTTTGGAATTTTTGGTTGTCTTGAGATCTATTGTATTTAGATTTTTTTTTTTTTTTTAGATTTAGATTTTTATGTTGAGTATATTTTCTAGATTATCTTTTTTAGAATTTTTTATTTTAGGATTAGGTTAGTTTTGAGATTCTTAAGGCATCTTATGAATTTCTTTGATTTGGTTTAGATGCTTTTAGGCGACTTTAAGTATCTTAAGATTTTTAGGTTTTTCTATCCTAAGTTGTTTCGTATTTAGGAATTTGATATTTTACTTACTTTTATATGTTACGCTCTTAGGATTTACTTGAATTTTGTTAGGTTTGTCTTATATTTTTAGGATTATTTAAATTGACCAAATAAAATTAGACCAGGTAATCAGTTAAACCGGAAGAGAGTGGGTGCCTTGCACTTTCTCGTTCTTTTAAATAAACCACCTTACCAATTTTGGTTAGACCATATTCAATCATATTTTTTTGGGTCTATTTTGAGATAAAAAGATAAACCTATGGGTGACCATTCACACCCGAATCTAATAGATGGTAGCGACTCCAAACAGCCCGATCTATCTAGGGTCCACCTGACTCGGAGTCGTTCACAATATTGTTATCTCGAATCCATATTTTAAGATGAGTATTCGAGATGATTGTTTTGATTTCTCGAAGTCATAATGTATGGTTATCTCGAAATAGCCTTTCGAGATAGGCATTCGAGATAATTGTTTTGATATCTTAAAATTATAATATTATGGATTGTTTTCTTTTAAGGAAACATTCTCTAACATCCAATCATTCCTCGAAGTTTCTAAATTCAAGGTCGTACTTAAAATATAGGAGGAAATAAAATATAGACTTCCAGGAATGGAGGGGCAAAGAGATAAATCCTACTGAGATCCCTGAAGATCTTGTCACGTTAAAGGACTTAATCATCATAGAAAGCATAATACATCATGAGTTGTATAACTTCACATTCATTACTGATTTAAGTGTTTCAAATACATTTATTAAACGTTTTTGGGTATCTAATTGAGTGTTGAATATTCAAAATCAAAACCTCTGTATACATTTATAAGACGTTTTGAATGTATTAATCAAACGTTTTATACGATCAAATAATGGATCTAGAGCTATAAAAAGACCAATGATGCATTGAAAGAGGGATTGGATTGCTGGACATTTGACTCTCCCTAATATTTTCTAAACATTCAGAATTGTCTGAGAAATCCTCTTTCTAAAGCTGAGCTGTGGTGGTCTTTCTAAAGCTGATCTACTGCAATTTTCTCTTTGTTTTTATCCCTTTCAAAGTAAACCTTGCATTGGAACGGCCAATTCTGGGTTTAGGCCAGTGTAGGTCAAGTATTTAAACTCTCTGTTGTTCAAACCCCATTGGTTATTTGACACCTGATTGTCATATTAATCATTTATCAGTTTATGCATCACCAGTACCGCCAGTCCGACAACCAATGCTGTCAGTTCATTGACCAGTCCGACCGATCCATTTTTTTTTAATGGGCAACCCAACTTTTATACCAGATCCGAACCGGCCGGTACAAGCCGATATCGCAGATCCAGATCGGGATCGACCGTATCCGCCCGAGACTTAAAACCCTGCCCATAATTTTATCAAACCTTAATGGAAATTTGTATAATTTATAGAAAAATAAAATAAAATAAAAGTAAAGGCATCATAATACTTAGCTAGGGTGGCTCTATAAGTCCATAGACGCCAAAAAAAAAACTATCAAAGGCTAACGCAAGGGCCCAGCACGGTAATGCACCATGGATGAATAAAAGCCCCCAACAAGGCACGACACCATGGATGAATAAAGGCCCAGTATGGCATGGCATTTCAACGCCCGTTGTACAACCCTATTTTCAGGTCATTTCGATGCCGATCAAAAAAAAAAAAAAAATATGTTTGTGGAGGCTACTGCAGAGGCCTTTAAATGAATTTTAAGTTATATGGACCTTCAAAGCCCACATGTATTTCCATTGAAGAAGTTTTACGTCTAGTTTTGAACTTAAAACGTGCAGTCAACGAGATCCTTAGATTACATCTACCACCTGCAACTAACTGCACACATGCACAAGTGCTCTCGACTTCTTCTTTGCGATTCACCAATTATGGAGAGAAAAAAACAATTATCCAACGTTTGTTTGAGTAAAGATAAAAAGCTATCTGAATCTTTCAGAATTCTAAGATGGAAGCAATGAGTTCTGAGATAGTTCCCCAAGAACAAAACCCTCCTCCAGGTTGTTATAAGTTTTTGTAATTACCCTTTTTTGTTACTATATTTTAGCAGCTTAGATCAGTGGCTTCTCTATATTTCTATGTATTTACTTTATTTTTCTTTGCTTTAGTTTGTTCGTGGTCTGTGTTTTACTTGCCCTTCGATTCTGCGCTCTCTTTTTGATTCCTTTATAATTTGTGTTCTGAATGTGCAGATCCTGATCCTCCACCACCAAGCTACTCTACACCCCCTCCTCCACCACCGGGAAATCAGGACAACTTTCCACCTCCTCCTCCTCCTTCAACATCACCACCACCACCACCACCACCTCCGCCACCCCCATCCCAGCAACACCAAGACCAAGATCAAGATCAGACAGGTTGTATGTCATTCCTACGGGGTTGGTATGTGACCTTCATCTCTTGCCTAGAGAACTTTTTTTTTCTTTTTTGATCTTGCGATTTTGGTAATTTGTTCACTTTACGATATGCAGTTTGGCTATGTGTTGTCGCCAAACCATCAATTTCCATTCGGATCTGATGCGTCTCTTGGGGCTTCATATCTCTGGTTTGCTGAGCCCTTCTTTACCATCTCACTCTGCTCTCTCTGCTTTCACGTCTCCGGTAGTGCAGTTACTATTATTAGCTTTGTAAGACACTATGAATTTTACTGAATTACCCTTACTTTTTTTGTTGTTTATTAAACAAACAAAAAGGGCAATTCTGAAAACCATCAGGCAGAATGTATCCCAGAATATGGGAGTTAAAGATTATTACTATTTTTCCCTTTTTTGGGTTACAGATTCCTTTATTATTAAATGGTTATAATAAAGATTATAACTGGATTAACTAACTGTTCAAAGCTGGCTTGTTTAGATGATCAGAATTACAAATAGCCAATCTATTGAAAACTGAATAGAAAAACTACATATCACCCTACTGTGCCTTCAATCTCAGAAACATGGTCCATTAAATTAGGCAGCCTAACATCAAAAGGTACAGCTACTTCATAACAACAAAAGATTTGGACATCATACCTCTCTTTCTCTCCATGCGGCGAATGATGCATTCATAATGTCCATACAAAATCTGGTGCATCTTTCCTGGGTCCGTCGAGCGTTCGATAAAGATACAACTTCTCCACTTTCAGACTATCATCAGGGCTCTCCTCCTCCATCTGATCCTTTTCGTTTATAATCTCCACGTTGAGCATAGGCATCTTCTTCGCGAGTATCTTGCAGCCTTCAAAGGTAACTTCGCAGGACGACATCCAAAGGGATCGCATTGTTTCATACTTTCCCACGTCCTTTAGAAGCGCTTTATTGCCGAAAGGGCTGTCCCTGATCTCCAACTTCCGGAGTTTTTTGCACCCGTTTAAAACATAAAGCATTCCCTTATCACTGTCCCCCGCGAATGCAACTGAAAGCATCTCAAGTTGCTCAGCATACATTCCGATGTAAAGAAAAACCTGGTCCGTTAGAAGACCGGAGAGCGACAACCTCTTAAGCCTCTTGCACGACTGAACAATCGCCCCGAAGCCTTCGTCCAATGGCTGCAAGGTCACGGGGTCGGGCTTCTTCGGGTCAAGGATGCATAACCTGAAGTGTGTGAAATTAGGGCAGTTCTTAGCAACAGTTATGAGTGCAGCATTTGTCATCTGTTGGCAGAAGTAGAGCAACGACTGAAGTTTTGGGCAACCCATGGAGATAGCAACTAGACCTTCTTCTGTTACAGCTGCATAGCCCACACCATAGAGATCAGAAGGGAACACCCTAAGTTCCTGCAACTCTTTACAGGCAGACGCAACAACCACTAGCCCTTTGTCTCCGATACAATCCAATATCTGCGGAGATCATGAGAAGTCCGAGTCATTATGTATCGATAATAACATAAATGACAAGAAATTTTACAAGTAAAGAGTTCAAACCCATAGACGTTGAACTTTCCGGCAGTGGTGAATCAGCTTGATGAGCTCCAAACACTGAATCCCCGGTGCGTAGCTCAGGTTCAAGGAAGTCAGATTCAAGCAAATTGGATACATAGCTGGTAGGCAGCAAGGTGCAACCTCCAAAAACCCCGACAAGCTCCTGATTGATTTACAATTGAGGATACCATTATATAGTTTGATGTAGGTTTCGGAAGCAGGATCATGGACATAAGACCCAGTTCCTAAGTCGACCAATTGAGGTGCTCGCATCAGGATTTTCTGGAGAGCATCAAAGGGAACACTACGGTTTAACCTCAGACTCCGGAGATTGGGGCATCTAGCAACAAGTCTCTCAAGAGATGCGAGACTCACTTCTCCTTTGAGGCAAGCAAAATTAAGAGAAACGAGCGATGTGCAGCTTTCGGGGAAGCAGCTAAGCCACTGTCCATTCCCATCCTCAACCTCGTTCTCTTGCAAATCCAGCTCTCTAAGAAACCTGGGGTTTAGAAATTACAGATATTAGTCTCATACTATAATTCCTTGCTTACAGTGTCTCTTAACCATAGAGTAAAATCTCAAACATATCAACATAAAATCAGATCAATTTTGAGTTTTGGGGAACGATTTATCCAAGCGATGGTTCATTAACCAAAAGATACGGATTGAAAGAACATGAATCAGTGTTTCAATAGATATTGCCAACAAACCAAAGAAGAAAACTAGAAGAAACCCAAAAGATATAAATAGATTGAAAGAACATGAATCAGTGTTTCAATTGATATTGCCAATAAAAAAGTAAAAGAAAAGAAAAAATAATATCTCCAACTCAGGAACCAAATAAGAAAAACCAGAAGAAAAAAAAAACCCAAAAAGAGGAAGAAGATTCTAAACAAAGAAAAATTAGTTGAAGATAGCAAAAACTCTTACTTGCAATTTGCAGCAATGGATGAAAGGCCATCCGTAGTGAATCCCTCACAGCTAACTACAACCAGAGACTTAAAATTCAGGAAGGAACGCGAAAGCAGCTCGAGGCTCTCGTCGGAGACCACCATCCTTTTCAATCGAAGCTCCTCCAGTCCCGGATAGCTCTTGGCCATGGCTTCAATCCAAGGATGAACGAAGCCACCCCAATCATGAGGAACAAGATTGAAATCGGCAAAATGGGGCTTTCCTTTCAAGGTTAGAGCCTTAACCCTAGGAAACCTTGCGATCAATCTCTCTGGACTCACGGCATAGCAATTCCCTATGAAAACCCTATGTCTGCTCCACTTCTCCACCGCATACCACGATTTACAGACCAGGGAGACAGCATTTCGATCTCGACTTGAGGAGAGGAAATCAAAGATGTGCTCCAAAACCTCATCAGGAAAATAAGTCATGACTGAAGAAATGAAGGATCTAGGATTCCAGATTCAACGAAATGGATCCTGATTCAAGCGAATATAATGATGCTTCAGCTTCAGAGAGAGATTCCAAGGTCAATAACTCCTAAAGAAACCATCGATTGCTTCCATTTCACTCTCGGAATTCCAAAGATCAATCGAAGCAGCAACGAAGATCAAAAATGAGATCTTTGACAGAAAATTCAGTAAATCTCGCTATACTTCACTCCAGATCTGCTCCAATAACTCAAAATCTTCACAAATGAAACCAGATCTATAGATCCAAACAACTAACTAAGAATAACAGAAATTAGTTACAAAAACAAAATCATAACAAACTCCTCTCTCACTCTTCCTCATAGATTAGATCTACATCTACGAGTGCAAGAAAGAAAAAAAAAATTGCGACAGAAAATCGAATAAAATGAAAAAGAAATGATTTTTCTCCTCAATCATCATCCATGAATCAAAAAATGATGATTGCAGTGACGAAAAAACTTTAGAAAGATATGAAATTGAAGGATCTGAGTCTCTGAAATTTCTAAAAATAGTAAAAATCAAAATGAAATCTAAATCAAATAAAAATGCGAATGAACGAAGGGCAAAAGCTCCTACTTATCATCATCAGGTAAAAACAAGATTGAAACACTTTCTCCTTCCTCCGTTTCTCTCTCCATGAATCTCTCGCTGTTTCTCCAATCCATTCAACTCTTGTTAAATCTAAGAGAGAGAGAGAGAGAGAAGAACACAGACCTCTAAAGCTAACAACGGTTAAGATTTCGACCATCGTTTTTAGTTTTAACCATGGTTAAACCACCTCGGATGGACGGTCACTATCGAGCTATGGGAGATTTAAGGGAATCTTGACCGTAGAGTGATGACCTGTGGTGTAGCATGCATGTGTCATTGTCTGGTTTCCAAGAGAGCCTGCCAATTCCACAAAATATAGAGTAAAAGATAGATGGGGGCCATTATTTGACACTGTTATGGATTTAAATTACGGAAATACCTGCTCGTGATACCAAATAATGTCGAATATATTTTATTTTTCTTGTTTTTTTGGAGATTATATATAGAATTGACCCTTTTTACCAAAAACATAAAAAATAAAAAAAACAGCACTTGCCAAATATATATTCCCTGCCTCCACGCACATTTGAACTGAATTCTAAAAATTTTCTTTCTTTTTAGGGCGTGTTTGACATTGCTTATTGGAAGGAGAAATGATTCATTTAAAATTAATTCTTATGAAACGGTTCATAAGAACTGTTTTAGAGAAATAAAAGATTTTTAGTAAACACCTAATTGAAAAAGCGCTTCCAAGTTAAAAGTTTGTGTAGAATAAGAAATCTATATTCGGTATGAGTTTGGTTGTGAAGATAACATGAGTAACATAGGTATTTTAAATTTTTTAAAGAGGGACGGAAGACCCAAAGTCATATTGCATTTGTGAATATAACATAGGTAAAATAGGTATTTTAAAAGTTTTAAAGAGACATATAAGACCATAAGACATATTTCATTAAAACCTCAAGCTGATTCTCGCAAATGTGATTTCTGAAGCAGAAAATAATAGCTTAAAAAAATCAACGATTAGATGAAATGATTCTTGTGAGATTGCTTTTCACTTGAATTTAACAAACACTTATTTATTTATTTGAAGAGCTTTTGGAATCAAGAATCACTTTCTAAGGCCGCAGAAGCAATGCCAAACATGCCCCGAAACTACTTGGAACTACCATCCTTTTCTTTTCTTTTTATAAAACCCCTATCTTTTAATAATTTTTAGAAGCCCCCCTGTCTTAATTTATTTGCTGATAGTTCATGCAAAGTATATCTTATTTCAAAATGATTTTTTTTTTAAATTTTTAATGAGAAATATCGAAAGTATTTTAAAAATGAATTTGAATATATTCCAATGAATGTTGGATTTATTTTTTTGAAAACATCCAATGAATGTTGGATGGATAACATTAACAAGTAGCACTGTGATAATTATAGCTTTCATGATTGAGTAAGAAAATGATGGACCGAAAACTAAAGACGCCTTTAAATGCTCCATTGATACATCTATCATCACTGCTGATCCAAACAAGTCGTGGACCCACCACACCATATCCAGTACAATCTTGAGAGTGTGGACCCTACATGAGGCTGCTTTCTAGAGCCAACCAGTTTATAACACGTATCATTGTCAGGAATATTTATGACTTTTCATTTAATGACTTATGAAATCTATGTCAGAACATCGCCATAAGATCACACGGGTGCACAAGGCAAAGGGTTGCACAAAGTAGGGGTTGCATAGAAGAGTATGATAAAAATGGGTTTAGCCCATCAAACTAAGGCTCCGTTTGCCGAAGCTTCCATAGGGCCAGGAAGCCCTTCCTAGTCCGGGAAGGGCTTCTCATTTAATGCTTGGGGGTGTTTGGCCTTTGAAAGCGGTTTTTGATGGAAGCACGTCTTTAGAAAATTCATTTTGGCAAAGCAGGTGTGGGACTGTTTCTAAAATTTATTTTTGTGTGATTTAAATTTAAGTAACCCTTTTTAAATTGATAAAATTATCCTTTTATTTATATTAAATATTCTTTAAAACGATAAAAAAAATATACATATAAATTAAAATTATGTACAAAAATATCCTTTTATATTATTTTTCCCTCCAAACATAATTTTTAACCAATGACTTCGATTTAAAACCTTTTTTCACAAAGCCCTTCATATCGAAGCTGTTGCATTTGTAGGAAGCTTCACCAATGAAGACGGGCTACACATTATGACGTTAGACGGTTCTAATACAACTGTCCTTATGTTTGGCGCGACGAAATACGTGATAAAAATAAAATAGAAAAGTATGATAGATAAAATACATGTGTTGAATGTATGTATATATCATCTTTCTTTCTTTTTATTTTTTATTTATTTTTATCATGTATATAGGGATGTATAAACAGGTCAGGTCATGCCTGCTAGTCCAACCTAGTATAATTTGAGTTGTGCCTAGGCACAGCATGACATGAAAAGATCATCAGGCCGTGCCCTGGGCTCATCGCCCGTGGCATGGTACGACACGACCTAGAACGACCCCGCTTAATACAATACGATAATAATTGTACCGGGTCTGACTTGGGAGTTCAAAATTAGGCACAACACACCTCGATAATAATAATCATATTGTACCGTGCTGATCCGCGAACCCCACCAACACAATAAGACACATTAGACATTAGACATTAGACATTAGACAGACACTCCTACATGTATCCGGTCGCGTCAAACAAAAGGATCGTTTTCGTTTGACGTCACAGTATATATAATCCCAAATCGAACACAAACTCCACCAATTTAAAAATGTGACCGACCCACACCAACTTGAAGAAAGTTGAATGCTTTTGTGATGAGATTATAATATGCAGAACCATCCAATGGTATGGACCCTAGATAGATAGGGAGAGTTCTTGTGTGTGTGTGTGTGGTCTGGACTCTGACTGCAAAGCTACTACTGCAACTTAGTATTTAGATAAGTGCCAAAAGAAAGAACAAGAAAAGCTGGGTAAGAAAGGAGTGGGTTTTAGGAATTTCAATAGACTAAGGTCGGATTTGGCCTTTCGCTGGTGAAGAGAGAGATGAGATGAGACTCCACGAGCGTGTAATCCGGGATTCTCTTCTTTCGCAGTTTGTCCTTTGTTTAAGGCTTGACGACAGTTTTTATTATTATTATCTTTCTTTCTTTTTTGCCATTCTCTATGCTATTATCATGTCTCCGGCAACTATCCCCTCATCGTTCTTGTAAAGATAAATTACACTAATACCCTCTTAGGGTTTGATATAATGGCAACAAGTATTACTCAAACCTTGGCTATTACAAATTTACAATCCATATCCTTATTGGGCCAAACTAGAGGAGTCTAAGGATCTTTAACATAAATTGATCATTTGATCATAATACCCTCTTAGGGTTTGATATAATGGCAACAAGTATTTGTTTTACTTTGTTTTAAAATTTATATTGATTTTTTAATTATGTACTTTAATTTTTATTTTATGTTTTACTTTATAATTATAAAAGATAGATAGGGTTTTCACAATTTTCATTGTTACGAAGCTTCTTTCTTTCTTTCATATAAGCACATATTTTTTTTCTTAAGATCATTAAATAAGACATGTAAGGGTATTTTCGTCCTAAAAATATATTGCTACATCCAAAAAACAACTATTCTGTTAGTTTATTGACCATTACTAATGGAAGGGGTTTGTTGTAACATACTTTCAAACTATAAGAGACGTGTTTTTTAATGGCCAAAGTTTGGATTTTGAACCCGCGTAAATCGAAGGAAATCAACAAATAAAGTTTAAAATGTTAGTTTAAACTTTTATACATTGTATTTTCTTAAATGTTAGAATTTGAATCCAATATATTTTGGATACTTATATAATTTTTGGATGTTGTAATATAAATGTTGTATTTATTAGTTGTAAATTTTTGTATTATTTTACATTATTAATCAAAATATTATTTGTTGTTTTTTTTTTAAATTTGCTTGTTCATAAATAATATATAATTTAATTAAGAAAGATTGGTTAAAATTAGGTCTATATTAAAATACTTTAAATAAAAAAGTAAATTTATTTCGGTGAAATATCGGAAATTTTGATGCGAAATTTGCCGAAATTTCAAAGCCTTATTTCGTTTAATTATTTTAATCATATTTTCTATCGAAATATCTGAAGCATAAAATATCTATAGCTAATAAAATATTAATTGCATCATCACCTGCAACCACTGCAAAGTATCTAAGTTTATAGTTATTACAGAACCTTAAATAATTATGGAATAAAATAGTCTTTAATAAAATTTCTAATATTCCTCCTTAGGATGAGGGCAAAGTTTTTTTCATGACAAATTGGCAATATGAGCAACACGGCAGTAGAATAACTCAATTGTTCCAGTTAGAAAATTGACCTCCATAGTATTGTGTTTCACTATTTGGATCGTTCAAGGACCACTGGTTGAACTTGGTGATGGAAAGAATGAAAATTTGATGCTATTTATAGAGTTTTTTAATTTTTATTTTACTTGAGAGTTGAGATTTATTCCTTCTTTAAATAGTAAGTAAATGTCTAATGTCTATCACATGATTCACATCACATGCAAATGGATCACTTGTCCACATTTTGAAATAGAGTATTTTCTTCTTTTATTTTTTATTGTTAACTAGATTTTAGAATTTATTTCGGTCGAAAATTAGACCGAAATTTTTGTTGATAAAGTGATCATTTCAGTTGAAATTTTTTGAGCAAAGTATCAAAATTTCACCGAAATTTTGAACGTTTCATGCAATTATTTCACAAAATACTTAAGTCTGAAAAACCTCATTTCGCAATTCACCCACTCCATCCGAAATCGAAATTTCACAAAATTTCGATGAAATTTTAAACTATGACTATAATAAACCCAGAGGGGTTTGATTGTAATTTGCCCTTCTTGTAACGATTCTTTCCCTCTCTCAATTTTTTTTTATGATTTTTCATGGTATATATATATATATATATATATATATATATATATATATATAATATTTAAGAG
>JAUPMG010123475.1:0-11691 GCA_031762675.1 Pachysandra terminalis | reverse complement strand
ATTGACTAACTTTATTTTTTATATTTTAGAAGTTATTACTTAGTAGTTATTAAAAAAGAAATAAAAAAAGAAAAAAATTGACTAAAATTAAGTATATATTAAATATTTTAAATAAAAAAAAAGTGGATTTATTTCGGCAAAATTTACCAAATTTCAGACCAAAATTTTACGAAATAAGATGCCTTTATTTCGTTTTATTAATTTAATCAAAAATTGTTTTCCAACGAAATTTCGTTTTGCTCTACGAAATCAATGAAAAAAACGAAATTTCAAACTATGCTACGAACTTACAGGCGTCGCTATTAAAGGCTCAAGCTTGACCTAAGAGAAATAGTTATTTAAATCCGGTTTGACCCATTACAGGCTGAAATTGACAAGGTCAAAAGTCCAAACGCAGTTCAATACTAACCTCTTCCTTCCTTCGGGTAATTTAATTATATCGGGTTGGGCCGAAACCTTTTTTTATTTTTTAAATCCTTTCCCCTACATCCCTTATTTTCTGTACCAGGGCAATTAGATATAGCCCATAAAACATATGGTGCCACTGGAGGCAAGTGTTAAGATCTTGGTGGGTCCTAAGACCGGATTCCCACCTTCACCGGGCTGGTGGGTGTATGTTGCATCATGCATGTGAATGGTACATAATGTGCCAATATATGCATACTTTAGTCCAGCTCATCCCAACCCTGCCCAGCCCAAGTTCACCCTTAATAGTAAACCACCTCTATTTCATGGGCCTCCGTCTTATTTGGAAAGAAACTTACCGTCCTATCCAAGGATGGCAACGGGCTGGGTTCAGGCCAGGTTTTGACAAACCCTAACCCAGCACCCTAATACCGAACCCGCTCTAACCCTAACGGGAAGGGGCAAGTTCAACCAGGTTATAAGAAATATTAAAAACAAATGTGTTTTTTAAGTTAATTTTTTTAGATATATTTACTTATAAAATATATATTTATACAAAAAATATAGGTGAATGACAACGAGACGAGTTGAATCTGTTAGTTCGTTTGGTATTTATGGCAACGTTATTCAAGTTCAAAAGTCAAGCCAAGATTCAAGAGACTTTCTAATTCAAAATTCAAGCTAAGATTTGGTTTCTAATTGAAGTTGGATTCAATCACAACTTAATTAGATTTGGAGAGAAATCAGGATATTGCTGGAGAATATCTACAGTTGGTTAATCGTTTAAAATAAAGAAAGAATTCTAATTGAAGTTGGACTCAATCACAACTTAATTTGATTCGGTTTTGATTTCCTAAATACAAGGGGATTTAGATTGGCTATGGAGATTTTGATTTGATAAAGAGATTCCGATTTGATTGAAGATATGAAAGTCTCTTAAAAATGTTAGAGCATTTTATAACGGAGGAAGAGATTCAGTTTTTGAAAACAGAATAATATCTCACGTACAGCTAATGTTGCAATAGATGTTACAACATTACTATTTTCATCTTCATCTGAGATCTGAACCAGATCTACTTGCTGCTCTATATTAATCTCTGATCAAATGCGAGTTAAATAACTCCTCTGGTGTTCAAGAATAGGACCTTGAGTTGTTCATGTTAATTGTTCTTCGGGAGAAGAATTTGGAGTCTTCGGGAGAAGACAATACGTTCTTCGGAAGAAGAATTTGAAGACTTCGGGAGAAGACAGCCTGTCGATTGAAGGGAGTTCAACTATGCAGACATAGAAGTCGAGTGGTGCTCGTTGAACGAATTCAAGAAGATGATTCAGCACAACGGTAACAGAAATCAAGAGGAAGTCTTTATTTTGTGTAAGTCCGATTGGTGCTTGTAATCTTGATATCTTATTGGATTGTTCAATATATGGGCGTGGCCCCGAGGAGTAGGATTAAACCGAACCTCGTAAAAATTGCATGTGTTCTTATCTTACTATGCTTAATATAAGTTAATTAATCTAATAACAATTTAAATTGGTTAAATTATTAAAACCGGATCTAACAATTGGTATCAGAGCGGGTCACTAACAAGTTTGGTGAGATTTTGGAAGAAGATATGTATTTGCAGGCAATGGATTTTATGCGAGAAGGAGTATCTGTTTCATGCCCTTCACTGTTGGATGGAACGAACTACTCGTATTGAAAAGCTCGAATGAAAGCGTTCATCAAGGCAATTGATGAAGAACCATAGCGCACAGTTCTGACTGGCTGGACTCATCCGACCACCACGGACACTGAGAAAAATGTCATTATCAAATCTGAGGAGACTTGGTCCATTGATGAAGACCGATTGGCCAACAACAAATCAAAACTCTGAACGTCATCTTCAATAGTGTTGATGCAAATCAATTCAAGCTGATCTCTACATGTGAATCAGCCAAGGATACATGGAATATCTTGTAAACTGTTCATGAAGGAACCACGGCAGTAACGCTCTCAAAGCTCTAGATGTTGGCTATCAGGTTCGAAGATTTGAGGATGCATGAGAATGAAAAAATTGCTGATTTCAATTCTAAGCTGTGTGACATAGCTAATGAAGCCTTTGCCCTTAAAGAAAAATATTCTGAGACAAAGCTTGTGAGAAAAATCTAAGGTCATTGCCATAAAGGTTTTTATACAAAGTCACGGCTATTGAAGAAGCTCGAGATGTGAGCAATATGAGATTGGATGAATTAATGGGCTCATTGCAAACCTTCGAGATAAATTTGAAGCCAAATAAAAATGAGAAAAACATTGTTCTTCAAGCTGAAGCTCATAGTCCCATTGAGGAAGAAGAGTTTGATGACAAAGAAGATATGTCTGAAGCTCTTGCTTTGCTAACCAAGAATTTCAGCAAAATTCTGAAGAAGATGAACAAGAGAAATACAACCTCTAATTTTGGAAAATTCAACAACTTTCAGAAGAGTAAGGCTGCTGCCAACCCTTTTGATGCTAAGAAAAAGGGCAAGGGAATACAGTGTCGGAAGTGTGAAGGTTATGGGCACATTTAATATGAGTGCGTCAATCCACTCAAGAAAAAGTGTAAATCCTTGAACACCACCTGGAGTGATGAAGAGTCAGATGGCAGTCAGGAAAATGATGAAGAGCATGTGAGCAACCATGTTGCACTTAATCTCATCACAAGTCAAGAGGCTTCTGACAGTGCTATTAAAAGAAATGTCGGCATAACTCCTGCAACAAATTTGACAGATGATGAGGATTCTAAATCAGCCAAAACTGATTCTGAATCTGAGTACAGCAGCTACGATGAAGATCTGAGCATTGATGTTATTTAAAAGACATACAAGGAAATGTACAGCAAGTGGATTAAGGTCTACAAATTGAATAAGTCACTGGAAGAGCGAGTTGCTGAACTTATCAAAGAAAAGGAAGTGATGAAGAGGGCCGCAACCAACTATGAATTTCTTGCTGCTGAAAAAGGAAAATAAACTTCAAGAACCCAAAACTGAACTGGAAAAGACCCAGAAGATCTTTAAAATGCTCAATTCTGGCACAGCCAAGCTGGATCACATACTATCACTGGGAAAGTCAAGTAGTGATCATCATGGTCTAGGTTACATCGGTGAAAGCTCAACTTCAAAGACAGTTTTTGTAAAAGAATCACCAACACCTGAACCTCGCTTTCTCTCTGGTAAGAAATTTGTCCCCTTACTTTCTAGGCGCAAGTCAAAAAGATTTGTCCCTACTTGTCATTACACCCATGGGAACAAATGTGATATTAACAAAAGATGAGAGTGGTACCTCTGTTATTTTAGTGTAGGTATTTGTGCTAGATACCAGGAAAATCCAAAAGAGTCACACTTAGCTGCTGTTAAAAAAATCATCAGATATGTTAGTGGGACTACTGATTATTGATTTTGGGATTCTAATGACACTAATTCAAGGCTTGCAAGTTTTAGTGATGCAGATTGTGCAGGTAATGCAGATGACAGGAAGAGCACTACTGGAGGGTGTTTCTATCTCGGAAACAACCTAGTGTCTTGGTACAACAAGAAGCAAAACTCAATTTCTCTGTCAACTGCCAAGACTGAGTATATTGCTGCTGGAAGTTGTTGCACTCAACTGCTATAGATGAAACAAGTGCTCGAGGACTACGATATTTTGTAGGATACTTTGACTATTTACTGTGACAATACTAGTACCATAAATATCTCAAAAAATCCAGTTCAACACTCCAGGACTAAGCACGTTGACATAAGGCATCACTTCATTAAAGAGTTGGTTGAAAACAAAACCATTGTTCTAGAATATGCTGCAACAGAGAAACAACTTGCAGATATTTTTACCAACTGTGTCTATGAGAGTTTTATTGGGGTTTTTAAGTTTGGTTGGGTATAAATCTCAAAAACCCACTCTAAAGGTGTGCATATTCTTCTTCTTCTCATTGCTTTTGGCTATTCACAAAAACCCTAACCCCCAAAATCGCTCTCTATAAATTTTTGGGTTGCGTTTACTTGATTCTCACAGGGATACACGAAGATGGTGAGCACGAGGAACTCTTGTAGTGACTTGTCAGCCGGAATCTCCTAGCAAGGGAAAGGAGCGGCATCGTCTTCCAAATCTGGCATTGCCAAACGGAGAAAAGGCTCGCCTGAGCCAACTCATTTTCCTTTGCAAGGTATTACCATTCTAGCTATTTCTGACCCTAGGATTGGGGAAATGTCTGGAACAAATCTTCCTCAATCACAAGTTCAAGCTCCAGGATTTACTTCTCGGTATCCACCTCGACCCTATTCAAAGGTTCAAGTTCCATTGCATGAATCTTCAAGCTCCAAATCTGCACGATCCATGGGAGAAGCATCAGATTCGGATGAGGTTTTTGAAGTAACTTCAAAGGGAATCGAGTCTAAGGGAAATACTCCATCTTCACCAGTTGCAAAGAAGACTGATCAGTAGAAAAATTCTTCTAAAAAATCTAGACCCCGGGTATGTGTTATTTAAGGCCAGATCTCTAAAAAATTATTTATATCAAAATAAGAAGTATTGGGATTTTGTGTCTAAGAGAAAACTTCATTCTGAAGGGTGATTCACATGAAAGATCATGAAAAATTAGGGATTGTTGAGTTTCTTAAAGAAAGAGAGTTGTTTGGGTCAGTTAATAAGGCAAAATCCTATGTGAGGAATGTTGTGTTTGAGTTTTATGCTAATTTGCATATGGATATCATGAATCCCTCATCTTCTCGTTTTTGCAAAGTATATGTAAGAGGTCATATTTTCGAGTTCTCACATGCCCTTATTATTAAGTTTTATGGTTGTTCTTCACACCTTTCTGATAAAGCTTGAGAGTTGGACCAAGAACTGATTATGGATGGAGTTATTGCTGGTTTAACTGGTAATTGTCTTACAAAATGACCTGAGTCTAACTCCTTCTTGTCTGCTGATTTGAGTGTTAAGTACTCTGTTCTACACAAGATTGCCTTGGCCAAATGACTTCCTAGCTTACATACCACCTGCGTTTCCCGTGACTTAGCCACTCTATTGTGTATGATTGGTACTGGTATGGAGTTTGATTTGGAAAAGCATATTTTTTAGGTAATAGTCAATCATGCGACTGCTGCAACTACTCATGGCGTTTTGCCATTTCCTTCCCTGATGATATCTCACAAGATGGTAAAAAAAAGTACTTAAGTGTTGGAGGCTCCTAGAAAGCCATTGAAGGTCTCTCATAAGCTGTTTGAGGGAAGGCATGTATTTGATGTTCAGGGGGAGCAAAAGGATGAAGGTGTTGATTCTCAGTCTCCTGATGTACCTGATTTGCAACATCTACTGCAACAACACCTACAGGAGCTCTTAAATTGAAGATGAGACAATTTTTGGAGTCCGGATTGAAAGAGGTCAAGCTAAATCTGAAGATGCTTACTCAGAAGGAAAATAAGATTGAGAGCTTACTAGCTAAATTTGGTTCTTCTGACACTGTGTCGGCTCATGTTCCAAAAGCTACTCCTGATACAGCTTCTTCCCGAAGTGAGTTTCTAGTGGACTTCTGTAGCATTTTGTCTTTGACAATTTTTTGCAAAAAAGGGGTAGTAAACTTTGTTTTGTTTCTAATACTATCCTGTTAGCTGACTTTCTAATTTTTGCTATTTTGTGAAACTCTAAATTTTTTGAATATTGCTAACTTTCTAATTTTTCTTTTTTCGAAAGTCATTCTTTCATTTAATATTGTCGGCCGTTGACTTTCTAATTTTTGATGTTCGTTGTTTTGAAAGTTATCTGTTTCCTGAATATGTTGAAGAATGGCTAGTGTGACATTTTGCCAAAAAATGCCAAAGGGAGAGATTGTTAGTTTGTTTGGCATTTATGGCAACGTTATCCAAGTTCAAAAGTCAAGCCAAGATTCAAGAGATTTTCTAATTCAAAATTCAAGTTAAGATTCAGTTTCTAATTGAAGTTGGACTCAATCACAACTTATTTAGATTTGGAGAGAAATCAGGATATTACTGGAGAATATCTACAGCTGGTCAATCGTTTAAAATAAAGAAAGAATTCTAATTGAAGTTGAACTCAATCACAACTTAATTAGATTCAGTTTTGATTTCCTAAATACAAGGGGGTTTAGATTGGGTGTGGAGATTTTGATTTGATAAAGAGATTCTGATTTAATTGAAGATATGAAAGTCTCTTAAAAAGGTTAGAGCATTTTAAAACGGATGAAGAGAATTTGTTTTTGAAAACAAAATAATATCTCACGTACAACTAATGTTGCAACAGATGTTACAACATTTCTATTTTCATCATCATCCGAGATCTGAACCAGATCTGCTTGCTGCTTTATATTAATCTCTGATTAAATGTGAGTTAAATAACTCATCTGGTGTTCAAGAATAGGACCTTGAATTGTTCATGTTAATTGTTCTTCGGGAGAAGAATTTGGAGTCTTCGAGAGAAGAATTTGAAGTTTTTGGGAGAAGACAGCCTGCAGATTGAAGGGAGTTCAACCATGTAGACATAGAAGTCGAGTAGTGCTCGCTGAACGAATTCAAGAAGATGATTCAACACAGCAGTGACAGAAATCAAGAGGGAGTCTTTATTTTGTGTAAGTTCGATTGGTGTTTGTAATCTTGATATCTTATTGGATTGTTCAACATCTGGGCGTGGCCTCAAGAAGTAGGGTTAAACTGAACCTCGTAAAAATTGTCTGTGTTCTTATCTTATTATGCTTACTATAAGTTAATTAGTCTAATAACAATTTAAATTAGTTAAATTTTTTAAACAGGATCTAACAGAATCCAACTCGAACATGATATATGGGTTATCAAACCCTAACCATTAGAGGTGGGGGCAAGGTGGACTATCCGTTTAACCCTCCCCATTGCCATCTGTAGTCCTATCTCTTTTTTTTTTCTTTTGATATATCTTCCAAGGGCCACCGCCCACCTGGCACAGAGCCGGTAACTCACTCACCCACCTACTTACCGTCCTAGACCTCTTGGGAGTACGGCACTATGTTGGATCCGCGAGCCTGACTCAGAGGCAACTCGAACGACACCATGTCTCGGCCTCCTACGTACTAGGGGTGTAATTCGGTCGGTTTGGTTCGATTTAGTGGTCATACCTAAACCGAATTACATTATACTAAACTGAAAACCAAATCAAACCGAATTAGAAAACCGAAAACCAAACCAAACTATAATGGATAAAACCAAACCGAACTATAAGGGATAAAACCGAAAACCGAACCAAACCGAAATAGAAACCAAAAAAATATCGGTTTTTCGGTTCAGTTTTACAAAATTAATACTATTTTCTATTCAAAACACATAAACACATATATTTACTTCGGTTTTTTCGGTTCGGTTTGGTTTAAACGAAGCCTTAACCGAAAACCAAACCGAATTAATTCGGTTTTTTGTTTTGTAAACCATAACCAAACCAAAATGAAACAAACTGACTTTTTTTGGTTTGGTTTATTCGGTTTTCGGTTTAAACCGAACCAATTGACACCCCTAGTACGTACTACTCTCTCTCTCTCTTGCATAGATATCACCCGTCAAAGGAACTAAATCCGGCAATAGGTTGGGCCACAATAAGGAAATGTTCTAGAATCCGAAATTGATCTTATCCGGCAACAGGATGGGCCCATGGCCCTATTGATTAGTCCAATAATCCTCGGGAGAACCAGGTGCCATAAAACTTGTGAGCATTAATTACTACAGTGCTACTCAATTGATGACTAAATATTACTTATTTCTTCACTTAGCAGGAGCGAGATAAATTCATCACTATTAATAATTTTAAATTTAGGTAATCTGATAATTCTGATCAACTCTTTAAGCGGGATCTTAGGGATATTCTCCCAACTTTAGAAGCAAGATTGAAAGTCTGGAAAAGGCAATGCATCACATCTCAAATGTAGTACACAAGCAATGGACTCATCCATCACAACTAATTAATCACTCATCATCCTTATCTTTGTCACAAATACACTTCTTTTCATTAAATCAAATAAAAAATTGTTTAATTAGTTACAACAATAACTGCTTTAATTTTTCTTTTTCCTACTTATATAATTTACATAATATATAACCAAATGCATCAATCCCTTTAAAGTTGCTACTTCCTAACACCCCTGTGCAGCTCAATATATATTGTTCTAAGAAGAATTGCTAGGTAATTTATGAACAACATAAAGAATAAAGATTTTTTGTTCAGATATTTCAAGCTTTCAAGATCACCAAGTTTTTTCAATAGAGAGAGAGAGAGAGAGAGAGCACGTAGAAAACTCCATGCCTTTGCACGGCCATTCTAGGTACAAACCACGCATGCAAACATGTATATACATTGGCATGTGGATATAAGTATGGGCAGTATAAGACCCCTTTGACATTTTGTAAATTCTTAGCATCAAAGGTACATAGATTTTTATTGCTAAGGGAACACAAGCCAATGCTCTCTCCATCAAAGTTGTGTGAAAAAAATATAAAAACAAAGAAGGGTGGAGTACTAGAAAATGACTCTTTGCTCAATCATTCACAACAATTCCAACACAAATGACAGAATATTTATTTGAAACCATGGGATGGGACCCTTTGGGGATATAACATCAAATGCAACAATTTCTTGGCATGGGAAGTCGGCAAGGGTTTCAGTGTGCATGAGACAAGATCCCATGTTCATATGGCCCCTTCTTGTTCCTATTGAAGTAAGCAAAACCAAACAGAAGGGGCATACCAGGTTGCCCCTTTGAATAGACATGGTGAAATCCCATATAATTAACCTACTTGCTCACAAACTTTCAAAGATTTGTGCAGGTGTTTTCATGTTCCCTAGCTAGCATGTGCAAACCCTGTGAAGCCCATATATCATCCCATACCGCGTAATCGAACTTGTCGCGATGCGTCTTCAACTTGCAGGAACAACGTGTACTGTATTTGGTAAAATCAGTCATTAATTGTACTAAATTGCAGTGAGATTGCAGGGGTAAACATCGCTAATTGTCAAGTTATATTGTCATTGTCAAGTTATATTGTCATTATTGTCACTATATATCACAAAATTGTCTCTTGATGAGAGCTGAGACTGTCTGGACTTCTAAAACATCTAACATGTAGGGACCCCTCCCCGGAATTTTGGTGTCTCAGATTTTGTCACAACAAATCAAATCTACAAAATCAAAGTAATGTTTGTGAATGATTTCATCCCTATTTTCACAAATGACTAATTAAGAAAGCAATATATATATATATATTGTGACCTTAACAATGCTTTAATGGAGTTGCAAGAGAATTTTCTTTCTCTTGTTTTATAAACTAGTGTAAAATTATTGAAAGAAATTAAAAGAAATAAAAAAATAGTATCTAAGGATTGATGGTGGTATCCTGTTATTCGGGCTAAGGTGGAAGCTGATTTAGGGTTGATTTGTATCTAGATTGATCGGTCATCGGTTTCGCTGATGCTTATGTGGTGTCATGAAATCGGTACCGTCAAAAAAATCCCAGGAATACATCGCAGACAATTTGCTTCCCATTATTGGTTACGCTTATATTATGCCATCAAACTTTTCATGAATAATCCATTAATTGTATTGTTCAAGTGGACCATATTACATTGCATCTGCCCAAAACATTATTAGAAGCTTCTTATAAGGTTCTATTAATTAAGGTAAGTATCAAAGTATGAATTTATAATATCAAATAATATATATTACCCATAATATCTTATAAAAATAAATAATATGACACATATTTTATGTGGTTGGTATGAAGGAAGACTGTTACGTATGAACAGAAGACCTTATAATAGTCAAAGGCTTGATTAAGCTAAAATAGCAAAGCAGCGATAATCAAAAGATTCCTTATCGTACACTTTATTTATTTTTATTTTTTTTGGGAGCAAGCTCTTTACAAACCGCGTAATCTTTGTACTACGACTTCTAAGCACTAGAGAATCGTAGAATTCAAAGTCCCTTTTGAACTTTATAAGATTTCTTGCAAGTCACTCTTCGTGCTGTTCATCTTCTTGCTTATAATACGTACGTAGGCGGTGACGCGTTGAATCATCTTATCTCCTTTTTGATCTTTGTTGAAGAAAGAAAATATATCCTCGATCTCTTAGTTACCCCAAAGGGAAATAAACTTTAACACGCACAGCAACTGTTTTGACTCTTCGAGTCTCACCAACCTAAGAAGTGTTCTCCTACTACTCATACGCCTTAAACAACGTCAAGATTTTCTACAGAAACAATGCATCTCAACTCAAGTTGGTTCTTGGTTGACTCAGACCGGCCGACGTCGGCGATAGTATCACCGTCTCTGGGCGACAATGTCGCCGCTACCATTATAGACACTTTGGAAGTAATAATAGATTCATAAAATATATGAAGGAGAGAGAGTATTGAACCATTTTACTGAAGATAAGAATGTAACTTGAGGCCATGTTATTCTTATATGCAGTAATTCAAAAGTTACAAATAAGCACAACATAAGGACTCACGTTACATTCTTAGCTTCAATACATTTGATATACATTGTTCTACCGTTCTTTAATAACTTGAGCTTTTAGAGTAAATGGTGTTTAACATTGTATCAGAACGAGAGATCAAGTGTTCAAATCCCGGAGGTAAATATTTGTGTTTTTATTCTCTCACGGATACATTGTTCCTGTACTGGTGTGTGTGGTGTGCGTTTGCCTCGGTGCCCTGTGTCATCCCACGGATGTTTTGCACATGCTGGAGTGTTGAACCATTTGATACACATTAATAACTTGAGCTTTTGAAGTATGTGGTGTTTAACATAGAGAGAGAGAAGGAAGTTATGGATTATCCTTACAATTTGCACAATTCAATCGAATATGGTGAAGGAAACCGAATTTTACAGATAACGCTAAGGCCACTACGGATCCATATGGATCGAGTGTTCCTTCTTTACGTTTTAAAGTAATTAACAGAACAAGAATTGGGAAAATAAAAGACAGAATATGTAAAAGAATGATCAACAATATTGGTGGATGAATCACCAGAGCTAGCGTTCAGGCCCCCGCTGGTTTGATGATAATCGGAAAACCCACTTGGTTAGTGACCTTCTTCTCGAGTGTCTGACTGATTGACGGTGACCAACTCCGTCGACAACAAACGCCATAATTCGCTGCAACGAAACATTTAAAGTTTCTTCGGACATGTTGGCGAAACATACCCGAAACCAGCCAGGTTCGGTACAATGGCAGGAGGATCCCGGGGAGATGTTCAACCCTACTTTGTACACAATCTTCTTCCATAATTCCATCTCTGCCTC
>JAUPMG010123464.1:0-11691 GCA_031762675.1 Pachysandra terminalis | reverse complement strand
TAAAAGACCAACAAAAGCTAAACATATCGTCAACTTCTCAATTGTGACCACCTTGGTCAACATATCTACAGGATTCACACTGGTATGAATATTCTCCAAACTTATCACATTCTCATCCAAAAGTTAACGTATGAAGTGATACATGATATCAATGTGCTTCTTCCTTTTATGAAAGGCTGAATTCTTTGCAAGATGAATCGTACTTTGACTATCAGTAAAGAGCTTACAATCCTCTTGACCCATTCCCAACTCTTTCAATAAAAGCTGTAACCACAAGATCTCCTTGTAAGCTTTTGTAGCTGCCACATACTCTACTTCAGTAGTCGAGAGAGCAATAATTTTCTACAATCTAGAAACCAAACCGATTGTTGCACTCCCCAAAGGAAACGCATAACCTGTAGTGCTCCTTCTATCATTTAAGTCTTATGACATGTCTGAGTCAGCATATCCTTGTAGACAAATTTCAGAACCTCCAAAACATAGTAATGAGTCAACTGTACCTTTCAAGTATCTTATTATCCACTTCACGGCTTCCCAATGTTCCTTGTTCGATTTACTCATGAACCGGCTCACAACCACAATTGCCTGTGCAATGTCTGGTCTCATACAAACCATGGAATACATAAGACTCCCTACTGCGGATGCATAAGGAACCTTCTTCATGTATTCCATCACTTCAACTATAGAAGTACAATGTTCTTTGGACAATTTGAAGTGATTTGCTAGAGGGGTGCTAACAGGCTTAGCATCACTCATGTTGACCCTTTTCAGTACCTTCTCAATTAACTGTGATTGAGACATCTTCAATTGTCTCTTGGATTTGTCCATGTTGATCTACACTCCTAGGATTCGTTTTGCAGCACCCAAATCCTTCATAGAAAACTCTTTAGAGCGTTGTTCTTTCAATTTTGTTATTACAGCCATGCTTGAACTTGCCACAAGCATATCATCTACATACAGGGGTAGAATAATGTAAGAATTATTAAACCTTTTGAAATAACAGTAATGATCAGCATTACATCTTTTGTACCCATTGCTAGACATAAAAATATCAAACCTAATGTACCACTGTCTAGGAGCCTGTTTTAACCCATACAAACTCTTCTTTAGTTTGCATATCATGTTCTCCTTACCCGGTACCATGTACCCCCTGTGGTTGATTCATGTAAATTTCTTCATCTAGGTTGCCATGAGGAAATATTGTCTTTACATCTAGCTATTCAAGATGTAAGTTCTCTACTATCACAATACTTAGAATCGATCTGATGGTAACCATTTTCACAATAGGAGAGAAAATTTCAAAGAATTCGATACTTGCCTTCTGTTGAAAACCCTTCGCAATCAATCTAGCCTTGTATCTTTTAGACCCATCATTCTCTTCTTTAAGTCTATAATTCCGTTTGTTCTCTAAGGCCCTCTTTCCTTTGGGCAACTTAACCAAGTCCCATGTTTTGTTTGATGAGAGGGAGTCAAACTCATCATCCATTGCAGACTCCCACTCATTCCTTTCAGTATCCTGCATTGCTTCCTCAAAACATCTGGGTTCACTATTTTCAGTTAGTAACAGGTAGTTAAGTGAAGACAAATACCAAGTTGGAGTCTTTCCTTTGGTGATCCTAGATGACCTCCTTAAAGAATGAGGAGAGGCCTTATAGGTGAAACTTGAATAGGGGAGGTATGAAATTCCACCTCACTGTTTTTATTTAGTGGTTCCAATACACCCCTTGGTGTATCTTCATCAAGTTTCACATATTTCTCATAAATTTGACTTTCCACAGAAACATCCTTTGTCTTTTCCTTATACATGAGATTTTCATTAAATATGACATCCTTGCTTCTATTGATTTCTCGATTTTCTGGACCTCAAAATCAATAATCATATTCATTAATGCCATACCCAATGAAAATACATTTTCTAGACTTAGGATCTACTTTGTTCATTTCATCTGCATTAATATGAACATAAGAAGTACAACCGAATACCTCCAAGTGTGTTAGGTTTACCTCTTTTCCAGTCCAAACCTCTTCTAGGAGTCCAAAGTAACTAAAGGTACTCTATTAATCAGGTATACTGCGATATTGACTGCATCTGCCTTAAAAGATATAGGCAACCCAGTATCTATCCTCGTGCTTTTGGCACACGCTCAGTAATTGTTTTGTTCGTCCGCTCAGCAACCCCATTTTGTTGTGGTGTCTTAGGAATCGTTTTCAATCTTCTGATCTCATTCAAAGCACACTAGTCCTCAAACTCATTGCTGCAGTACTCTCCACCATTATCTGACTTGAGACTTTTCAGTTTTAAACTTGTTTCATTCTTAACAAGTGCTTTCCACTTTCTAAACACATAAAAAACATCTAATTTCCTGTTTAGAAAATAAACCCATAATTTTCTAGTACTGTCATCAATAAAAGTGACAAAAAGAGAACCACCAAGAGAAGGTACCTGAGATGGTCCCCACATATCAGTATGCACCAACTCCAATTTATTGGATTTTGGAGTTGTTCTGATTTTTTAGAAACTCACATTTTTCTGCTTGCCAAAGATGCAGTCTTCACAAAAGTCCATGTCTACCTCTTTTAATTCAGGTAACTTACCTGCTTTGTGCATTACCATTATTCCTGTTTCACTTATATGTCCAAGGGTGCCATGTGTTTGCATCCATCCCTGTAGATACAACTGAAATTGAATCATTAGTCCCGAATATAATGTACAGTGTACCATATTTCTAACCTTGTGCTATCACTATAGCACCCCTAGTCATTTTTCATGAATCATCACAGAAAGTGGTAGTTGTTCACACTTATGCCAATTACCCAACAGAAATTAAATTCTTCTTTAATTAAGGCACATATCTAACGTTCTTCAATTGTAGGTTAGTACCATTCTGCAAATTTATTTGTGCATCACCATTTCCAATGATGTAGCAGGGTTCTCCATCTCCAAGATAAAATTTCCCGAATTCACCTTCTACAAAATTTTGTAGAGAATCCTTTTGATGAGCAGCATGAAAAGACGTACCAGAATCTACAATTCACACATCATTTAGTGTAGCAAGAGACAGAATCAAAACATCATTATCTGTATTATTTTCATCAGAGAGGTTTATGGAGTCATTACTTCCCTAATTTTTATTTTGGGTTGCTTTCCTGGGAACTATGTAATCTCTCTTAAAGTGCTACTTCTTCCCGCAATTCCAACAACCTTGGTCACCTCTTCCTTGAGGAGGTCTCGACCTATTGTTCCTTGATTTTGAGCGGTCAAAATTCTTTTTTCCTTTTTTTGACGATCTGCCCCTTTCTTATACATTCCGAACACTACCTGATGCTTCAACAACTCCAGAATTCTTCCTATGAGCTTATTCACTTAGAAGAAAACCCACGACATCATCATACTTCAGAATACCCGAACCAGATGAGTTGCTTATAACCATTACCAGACTATCCCAACTATCAGGTAATCCTGAAAAATCAACAGAGCCCTAATTTGTCCTCAAATTTTATTTTGACCGATTTCAATTGACTCGTGACAGTGTTGAACTCGTTTAAGTGCTCGGCCACACTACCACCGTTTGACATCTTCATATTGAACAATATTTTAATCAGAAAAAACTTGTTCAATGCAGATGGTTTTAAATATGTTTTCGTTTTCTCCTTAGAGATATTAAAAGCCACATATGGCGAAAGGGATAATCTAATCATACCTAGGGCTTTCCTGTCCAGAATTTCCAATCATCAACTGACATGTTCTCAGGATTCTTTAACAGTCCTCCTAGAGGACAAAAAAGATCCTTCTGATATAGAACATCCTCGATTTGCATCTTCCATAATCGAAGTTTGAAACATTGAATTATTTGATTCTCACATTTCCTTCTTTAGCCATTGCTCCCACTCAACCAAGAGCTCTGATACCAGTTGTTAAGGAAAAAAGATGAAACGATGAAGAAAAAATCAAGCACACCAAGACACAGATTTACGTGGTTCGGCAAATTGTGCCTACATCCACGGATGCACACCCAGTTCTACTATTCTCCAAAGCTCAGAATAATGTGTTACAAAGAGCAGCCACAAAAGTATGAATAAATACCCTGAAATTGCGGCTAAACATAATAGAAGTGAACTTACTATTATACCCCCAGTGCCCCAAAAACTTCGGTGTTAGCGGATCACAATACTTCCCAGTTGCCCCAGTAGCATCAGTCTCCATATAAATACACTATTAAACAGAAGTAAGAATGCAATGTATTGATGATAATATAAATGAATTGCAGCGGACCGAATTCAAATACATTAAGTAAAAAAGAAAATAAAAACACCAAAACCAGCTAAGGGAACTAATTCAACGGTCACGGATGATGGCTGAATCGTTGTTGTATGAGGAAATGATGGTTGCAAAAGGGACTTCGCTTCGAAGTGCGGTCGACTCAATCTCAAGCACCGTTATAGCTTTCTGTGAAGACCACTATCGCTGAAAACGATGGAGGAGGAACTAACTTAGGGATTGAGGGATGTCTTGCAGATAGTTTCCGTGAGGGTCGATCAATGAGATCGAGCGAAGGTAAAAGTCAGAGTGTTTGATTTGATTGAGTTTTTGAGTTGTTAAGGGGGGTTTAAGCAAAACGATCTCTTTGCTATTTATTATAAGATCTCGAAAGCCATAAATAGAAGATTGTTTTAATAATATGGGTAGGATAGTAATTTAATAGGATTCTAATATGAAATATATGCTTAAACTATTTTTAACTTGTTTTGTGTTTGATTTTCGATTGGTTTATTTTATGAGGACTTTGTATAATCACACACTATAACATAATCTATCGTTTGGGGCTTAATTAATTAGCATTGGGCTTAATTAATTATCCTTGGGATTAATTTAAAGGAATTGGGCCTAATCTAATTAACGAATGATTAAGTAATTAACTATGGGCTTTAATTAATTAAATTAAGTGGCTTAATGGGCTTAAGTAGTTTCCTTAAGGCCCAAAACATTACTTAGACATCAAAATACATAGAAACTCGTATGGAATTAATAAGTACCAAAGAATAGGAGTTAAGATGTGGTAGGAGTCTCTAGAGGTCCAAAATAGAAGTATACTAGTTGTACTAGGACTATAGGTTGTTTCTAACACCTAATATTATAAATATAAGACTTTTAGGTCAACCTAAACCTAGAAAAACATAAGAAAATGCGGAGATCTTTAGGGAGAAGAGACCTAGCATCTTTAAACCCTAGAAGCCTAGAGTTAGTGAAGATCGAGTGAAGAAGAAGAAGAACCAACAATAGGATTCTGCAGTACATGTGAGTTTCTCTTTTAATTTCTTGAGGGTTTCCTTTGTGAATAATATATGTGATTTTTCCTTTCAATTTCTTGAGTATTTAGGCCTATATCCATGTTCTAACATGGTGGATTTCTTTGTGAATAATATATGTGTGTTTCTCCATGTTTATATATAAAACCTAATAAAATCTAATTCATTATAAGTAAGAAGCATTATTTGATTGAATCATGGGGTCTACACTACAAATCAAGAATGAGGTTAAGTATGTGCTAAAGTTTGTTTTGTTGAGTATAGAGCATTGGGTTTTGTGCATAATACTTATATATATAAGTATCTGTGTTGGTGTGTTTTTACCTGAAATCTATGAAGTTTGTACCTTCAGTATACCCCTCGGCATTCCGAAGGGCAGGCCAAGAATTCTAGGCAAACGTACCGAAGGATGTACTGAAGGGAGTTTTCAGAAATTGGTCGTCCGGGTTGGTTTACCGAACCCCTTCGGCATACCGAAACCCTTTCCGAAATCTCTGTTTAATATTGTGGTCTTCAAGTTGGTCTACCAAATTACGTTGGCATACCGAAAGGGTCTGCCGAAACCCTTTGGCATACCTTCGGCAGGGTGTTCGGTATACTGAACTTTGTGAAGTATGTCCAATAATGATGATATTTTATAGAAAGCATGTTAATACACTAAATAGATGGAATATGAAGTATATTTACTAATTTGATAAGTATTTAACACAGTAATGCTTATAATTAGGATTATGTCCATGTTTGAATGATAATAAGGATGAATATGCACTATATATACTTATATCTACTTATAATTATTAATAATATACATGTGTGATATTTATATAAGTGAAATATGATAGTTTAGATCATGAGAATGTGTCCCATGTGTTTTCTTGATGAATATGATGTGTGTGAGCATGATATACTATGTTGTGAATTACATTAGTAATAGGGTATGAATCTACATGAGATGCATTGTTACTACTTGGCCGGGATGGTTGTGTTCTATTGAATTAGGGCACATATGTGTGCAGCCAGCAATAGATACTGTTATGTACCATCTGTGTTGTGAGGTTATTTGCTCATGTGGGATCGAGTGTTTTGCACCCAAGGTGAGAGGTCAGCCCTATATTGGGAGCTCAACATACTTATGGTAAGGTCATATGTGAGGAAGTGCCCTCCCAATATAACGAATCATGAGAGTGATAGGTGGAGGAGTGAGCCTTGTATGAGGACCTCATGTCACATCCCAAACTTAAAATATCTCAAAGGAGTCCCTAAGAAGTCTGAAATATGTCTCTCACCCCATTACACATGGGAGTGGTAGTCAATATATTGCCAAACCATGAAAAGGAAATTTAAGATATTATAAAATAATTCAAAATATAGCTATTACATCCAAATTCAAAACATAAAACACAGCGGAAATAAACAAAATCCTCTAGTTTCATGCTCTATCAAACTCCTAAACAAAATAAGGTTTAACAAGAGCCAATAATAAACTTTGGCATGCAAGCCAACAAAATCTCTAATAAAATCCCTAATTAGCTTCTTCAATAAAATCAGTAACTTCATCAAAACTTTGTTCCACGGCTTGGTCTCCATAATCCAAGTAGTCATCCTCCTCTATAATTCATGAAATATGGTTGCTTGAAAGCGTAAGCTACACTTAGCCAGTAAGTAAACAAGTCTTTAAGATTGAAGTAGGGACAATGCCACTCTTCAATGGTAATCAATATAAGAAATAAACAAGTGAATCGTATAATATGTGGTGAATATGCAAGTGATTATGTTATATGTGTTGAATATGCAAGTGAATCATATGATATGTGCTGAATATGCATAAGTCAAGTTGTAATGCATGCAATGAATGTTGCGCACCTAACACGTATAATCACTAAGTGTGATCTAAGACAAACAATCTAATATGCAATGCATGTTGTTAGGTACATTAATAATGTAAGTTTCCACAAAATCAATCATTCGTTGAACAAGTTGTCTTCTTGAACCATCTCCCCCTTACAGGGCCACTTTCAAAGATAAGATTTTCTACATGCGCAACATAGTTCTAAGGGGTTTCAACCTAGAGGGCACAATTCCCCTACTTATTTTTTATTAAGCGAAAATATCCAAGGTTTCATCAATGTGAAATATCCTCAAGGAATCATACTCATTAAATAACCAACAGAGTTTCATTCCTTAATAGTCCAAAGGACAAAAAGTTGGTATATTGGGATTGCTAATCCCTCAACACATAAAAATATAAGTCTCCTCACCTATTATGATTTTCAGATCATAATACTCTCTTAATCATCTTAAAATTCAGAAGTATGGATTCATATAAAGGGTAAGGCTGTCACGCCCCGAATCCAAGATATGGGATCTTGAAGATTTCAAAGGGGGTTGACCTTCGGATCCAATCAATGGATGCGGTTGCCAAACCAATCACACACTTAACCAATATCATGGTTACACAGAGCATACTAAACAAACCAGCAGAAGTATGATAAAATTAAAACCTTAGTCGTATCAATACGAAATAACCCACAAAGTCTAAAGTACCCACAACTAAAGCATAAAATAAAACATAGTCTATAAACATGTCCACACTTTAGAGTCCCTCCAACAAGTCCACATCACTTAAGGTGTTCACCTGTTTGATAATAGGAATGAACTTTGGAGCTCAATAGGAAAACTTCATAGCAATACAATAGATACTTTCATAGTTATATGACAAAACAATTCATTCATGCAAGTTTAAACAAACAATTCACTTAAGTATTTCATTTACAATATCTTTATCATGCTAATAATCTATAACACACATCTTACATATAAGTATGCAAATCCACAATCTCATAATTATAATCAAGTTCAACAAGTATCATAATCAATATCCAAAACCCTATCATGCTATAATACATCACCATGCAGCGATTTCATACATGGCATTCATCTATTCCACCAAATTTAACAATATTCCATTTCCATAAAGATTCAATATATATATATATATATATATGCCAAGCGAATGGTGAGTGAAGTGATGTATAATGTGTGATGTGAAGTATATTGGGTAATGTGAAGTTTATTGTGCAATGCACTGTATGGTATGCGTGTTTGTTTTGTGCGACACATTGCATATGCAAGAGTGGTTACGCCAAGCCTTATCGACACGACGACGATCATGTAACTGTTAGTAATCATTGCTTTCAGGGAATACAACCCAAGGTAGAATGCCACGATCTTTCCTTTTAGGGAATACAACTCAAGGCAGGAAATATGCCATCTTTCCTTACAGGGAATAGCACCCTAGGCAGAAAAGCCGCCATCTTTTTCTTTCAGGGAATAGGACCAAAGGCAGGAAATATTTCATCTTTCCTTTTAGAGAATGAGACCCTAGGCAGGATCAACTGCCTTCTTTCCTTTCGGGATCTACCCAAGGTAGGAAATTCACCTTTACAAGCACAATCAAGCAGTACAAACATCTTATGTTACACACAACACAAGGATCATCAGTGCATGGCTTAAGCATCACTCTCAACACTATGCAGTTCTAAAGATAAATAAGAAACATAATCACAATTTGCACAGCAGTTAATCAAACCAAGATCATTGTATAATCTAGCTTCATATCATAATGCAACCATTAAAATTATAGGAGTACATAACTTCACAGCATGCATAGTCAATTTTATATCGAAACTAGGCTCTTTTACACAATTTATTGCACAAAATCTTGTACAAGCATTTCGCACGCACACACTCCATGGGGCTTCCCATGAAGTCTCATCCAATTTGGAGCTCAACAGCCGTCGAGCTTCCTGCCAAGAAAGCAATTTCAGCCCAGATTTTGGTTTTCTCTCTAAGGGTTCGTGCCCAAACTTTCATACACTCAAATTTGACAATTTTAACATTAAAACCATGATTTACACTAATACAAACCAAGTTAACATGCTATAATCAAAACCTTACTTTAATGCAAGATTAACATGATAATTCACCAAGTTCTCAAGCATCAAAGTTCATAGATTTCATAATTTAACAATCATTAACCTGATCTTCAAACAACATGGAGAAATCATAGATTACATGCTGATTTCAACCACATGCAACCAATGATCCTATATGCATTATTCTATAGCTTCATCATACTCTATGAACATGTCTGCCGTAGAACTATGGCAATTCCTACCTCTTTCAAGGTTGGATTTTCTTTACCTTGTTCACCCAGATTTGCTTTTCTTCTTCTTCTCCTTCTTCCTTTACTCTAAATTTCTGGAATTCCTCTTCCCTTTTCTTCTTTCCTTCTTTTCCTTGTTCAAGCTTCTTCCTCCATGGTGGTTATTCTCCCACTACTTTGTACAGAGGAATGTGGAGTTAGTGGGGTTTTCCCACCACCAATGGATTCAAATTAAGTGAAGTCTAAAATGTCCTCACCTCCCTTCTGTGGGCCAAACGACCAGCCCATGACCAAGGTCACTTAAGCTTTGGGGACCAAGCCCAAATCTCCTGAATTCATGAAAATTCCATAAGTTACCCAAGAATTCAACTTAATTACAGTTTAGTCCTATTCAGCCAATGTCTTAACAATTAAGTCCTAAGGTTCATTTAAATGATTAAATAAGTTTTAACCATTAAATTAAAAGTGTGGGTCAGGGTCACTACATTCTATCTCCCTTAAAGGAATTTAGTCTCGAAAGTATGCATACCTTGATTCTCAAATAATGCAGGGTATCATTTCTGAATTTCGAATTCCAGCTCCCACGATGATTCTCCCTCATCATGGTGATTCCATTGTACTTTGACTAAAGGGATGGTCTTCGTCCTTAGGATCTATTCTTTCCGGTCCATAATCGTTACCGGTGCCTCTTTATAGGTTACATCATCTCTAAGTGGCAATTCAGTCTAGTCAATCACATGAGTTGGATCCGGCTCGTATTTCCTCAACATAGATACATGGAATACATTATGAACTGCTCCCAACTGGTATGGTAACGCGAGACAGTATGCAACATCACCTAAGCGCTCAAGTATCTCAAACGGTCCAATAAAACGAGGTGCAAGCATCCATTTCTTACCAAACCTCATCACACCCTTCATAGGTGAGATTTTTAAGAACACATGATTGCCAACCTCAAATTCTAACTCCCGTCTCCTTCGGTCTGCATAACTCTTTTGCCCACTTTGAGCTGCTAATAATCTTTATCTAGTTATCTTCACATTTTCTGTGGTTTCTTGTATGATCTCCGGCCCAAGCATACTACTTTCACACACTTCAGTCCAGCACGTAGGTGACCTACATGTTCTTCCGTATAACGCCTCAAATGGTGTCATACCAATACTAGATTGGTAACTAATATTGTAGGAAAACTCAGCCAATGACAGGTGATCACTCCAATTCCCTTTGAAGTCTAGCACACAGACTCTAAGCATATCTTCAAGTATTTGATTAGGCTTGCCCATCTGTCTGTGGGTGGAAGGTGGTACTGAAATCTAATTGGGTGCCCAATGCCTTCTATAAACTCACCCAAAACTCATATGTGAATCTAGTATCTCTATCTAACACAATACTAACCAGCACTCCGTGTAATTTGACTATCTCTTTGGCATACAATAGTGCCATTTCATCTCTCGATGCTATGGTTTTTACTAGCAAGAAGTGATCTGACTTAGTTAATCTGTCTTCAATCACTCAGATTAAGTCACTCCCTGATTTGGATCTAGGCAGTCCCACAATAAAGTCCATTGTCACATGTTCCTATTTTCATTCTGCTATTGGCAATGGATGAAGCAATTCAGTCATTCTCACGTGTTCTGCCTTGACTTGCTGACAAGTAAGGCACCGAGATACAAATCTAGCTATATCTCTTTTTATCCCTAACCACCAATATGCTTTCTTCATATCACAGTACATTTTTGTGCCTCCAGGATGAATGGAATATTTAGACCTATGTGCCTCCTCTAGAATCTCATTCTGAATGGTCTCATCCATAGGAATACAAAGTCATCCTCTATATCTGATTATTCCATTTGATTGTACTACACAGTTAGGCTTCGATTCATCTGTTGCCCCCAACTGTAGTTCTTCATCAGTTTTTTGTCCTTCAGCAACCTTATCAAAGATAGACAGTCTTGCCACTAAGTTGAATAACAGTTCATTACCTCTTTTCTCTTCAAATCAAATGTTTAAGTCACTAAACGCTTTAACCAGATTTTGTTCTTGCCTTAACAAACATGCTAGCGCGTTCCGGGGTTTTCTACTCAAGGCATCCGCAACCACATTTGCTTTACTCGGATGATACTGAAGAGTAGTAACATAATTGTGGACTAACTCCATCCACCTCCTCTGTCTCATATTCAACTCTTTTTGAGTGAACAGATACTTCAAACTCTTATGAT
>JAUPMG010123453.1:0-11692 GCA_031762675.1 Pachysandra terminalis | reverse complement strand
GCAGTATAATAAAAAACATGTAGCTAATGAACCCACTGTTGCCACCAACAAGTGACTGATAAGACATGGGTCAAAATCAATACGAATACATAGATATGATACTTCAAAAGTTTATTTCTTGCTTTTAACGTGTAAAACCAGTAATTAAAATTATGACATGAAAACATAAGTAAGAAAAAATCTCAAAGCACACAAAGAAGGAAAAATATAACAAAAAAGGAGGAAAAAAAATGCACGCAAACAGTCAGATGGTTTTAAAGGTTTACCCATGCGAAGGCCGCATTTTCATTAAATCGTCGGTGCCCCCATCAGAAGGAGCAGTGTCAGTAACTTCAGCTCTCCTAACATTTTCAATCCTGTCACTTGCCATTATTTCTGGGTAGACACGTGAATCAGCATACCCCAATTCTCACTCGATAACAACTCGCTCCAGAGTAGGTTCTCCATAGCATCATCAGTCACCCTATAGACTAGCAGGAGCTTCCTTTCCAGAGACAAAAAAAAGGGTTAAAAAAAAAAGACAGGTTAAATTAATAAAAGAAAAAGTAAAAACATAAAGATCAGAAGAAAAGCATAATGCACAAAAGAATGAAAAAAAAAAAGGAGCGAGAATTCAAAGCTATGAAACCGAATTTAACAATAGATGGGCAAAAAAGATAGAAGAAAATTAAAAAGCAAAGACATAGGTAAGAATGAAAGCATTAAGAATGAGATTTGGAGTTTGGACATGTTATAGAATACAAAAGTTGACATTCTATCTTCAGTTAAAGCATCCCTTCTCAGATAAAACTAGCAGTTCAAAAACAAACTATGGACTCATATAAACACAACATAATGGATTAAATAGCATCTATTTCCGACGAGTACGTTAACCATGGCCATTGGCATGCTCGTAGAAAGAAAATAGTATGATGTTTAAACAAAAAAAAAAACCCCTACTCCTTAATGACCTCTTCTTGGCCCTAAACTTTAAAGTTGAAATTGAAAAATCAACCAATCACCTAACCTCCATATTCATTGAACAAGAACATAAAAATCGAATAAAATTATGTACTCAATAAAAAGTCATCATGGATAATTTTGGTTAGATTCAACCGGCTAATGCCCCCAATAAAGGAAAGCTTTGTCCAAAGTAGGTCAAAAACAACCCATCAACACTCCATTCTCCTAAGAAACAATTACCTTGAATATGAGGCAAAATAACTCCATTTCGTTAAGCAAAACAACTTCCAAGCAACCCATTAAATCACAGTCAGTAATTACTTCTTCTTTTTTTTGTGTGACGTGGAACCCCCGACCCCACTTAGTGGGGACAGGATAAACCCCGGATACCCACAAGGGCCATATATCAAGTAAGTCCTCCAGTTCCTGACAGTCAGTAATTAGGTTATTTATCAACTATTTGAATCCCAACCATGAGAAAACCAGAATCATCAACAAACAATGACAAAAGCAAATAATAGCTTAGATAACCAAAACAACTCTAACGTAATTCATAAAACACGAACCATGAACACTAATCTGCAACAATTTGTTCAATAAAGTTCATAAAACACGAAGTAAAAACACTAATCTGCAACAATTTGTCCAAGAAAGGTTGGAAATTTATCCTAAACTAGAAATTAGGGCAGGGTTCATAAGCAGAAAAATCACATAAATTGGATTCAAAATCACGGATATCGAAGAAAAATTCTTCATATTACACGCCAATGACAGTCTCAAAACCCTAGCTTTAAATTCCATCCAAAACAAAAAAAAAAAACAAAGACTCACCAAACTGTGCTTCAAATGCCATAAACTAAAGAATCGGAGCAAGGTGATGAAAGAAGCAACCAATTCAGTGCACATCACAGATCCTACTGACTAAATCTCCGATTTGTCATCGGAGATAGAGAAAGATCCGCCAAGACACGGCGAAATCCGGGTTTCAGAGAGAGAGAGAAAAGCTAAACGGTCAGTATATTTTTCATTTTTTTTTTACTTTTTTTTTTTTGAAAATAAAAGAGGCGGACACTGATGTTCAAACGCTACGAGGTTAAATGTCGAGCAGGTTGCATTGAGTGGACGGTCTAGATTCATCCATTTAGGGATTTGTCAAAGATATCCGCCGTCCCTTTAGTTGCTCTCGACTTACATTTGAAGAAAGAAAGACGTTGAGAATTTATTGGTTTTAACTTTAAATATGAAATTTCTTTTTTAAAGCGAGGCCGAATTGACTGGTAGGGTTGTACAAAATGGGCCGGCCCGGCCCGGTTCTTGCCGGGCACGGCAAGGCACTAAAGGACTTATAGGTCCGGGCCGGGCCGGGTCTGGATAATTGCCCATGGCATGGTACGGCCCGAGCACGATTGGGTCACGGGCACAATTAACTTTTGGGTAAAATAAAAGCAAAAGCACAAGTTCGATGCGGTCCGATACGATAATAATCGTGCTCTTTGTCGTGTTGGGTCAGGGGGCTTGAAATTAAACAATCCGATAAATTTGTCGGATCGTATCATGCCGACAGCCTTATCGTTTTGGGCTGACACAAAAGGTCCGTTTAAAAACATGGTACCACATGAGTGACCAAACCCCACTTATATATTTGTACTCTCTATTAGGGTTGTCAACGAGCCAAACAACTCGGTTCATGTTCGAGATTGGTTCATATAAGCTGAGCTTAAGCTCTATAATTAGACTCATAAGCAGATCCTGAGCTCCAAAAAAAAGCTCATTATCTTAACAAGCTTCAACCAAGTTTAGATAGGCTCAACTCGTTAAAGCTGGACTCGGTTTGTATATGAAGTTATGCATCCATATTCATATATCTTTGTAATGGGTGTTTTTGTGAATAGTCACCAAAATATAATATTACTGATCGACGGAAACCTAAATCAACGAGTGACCATATCCCGTCTCTTGAAGAACTAAAAAGTCAAACTGATGGGTCAAGGTGTTAAGGTGTTGGAACTTGTCCAACTCCTAGGGCTCTAATTGAGATTATGACTGAACCTTCTGCAGGCTATCTACGTACCCAAATAGGGATCAAGTCAGATTTAGTTCAAGGTCTAGTAATTTTGGCAGAGGTCTCTCCCATTTTTTTCATCACCTTCCCGAATAAAGGAAATGAGCCAGTATTTATAGCTTTTTGAAAAGAGTTAACTGTAGTTAGAATTTCAAACCACAATTTTTTATGGTGGTTAGAACGTTCACCTAGGGTAGTACACATTATGTATCCCAGTCTCTTAAGTGGACCAATTACAAGTCATTTAGATAATTACATGTTTGCCACTGAGAGACCGTGACATGGTCTATAACCCCAAATACGGTCAAGTGTTGACAAGCCTCACAATACCTCGATATGGGAGTTGGCGATCAGTAGATATTCGTAGTCATGAAAGCTATTTAGTCTTGGCATCGTTGAGACTATCTAGTCTTGACGCCATCGATGTTATTAGTCTTAGTACTTTCAAAGTCCTCGAACCTTAGTACTTTCGAGACTGTGTGACCTTCAACGTCGCCAAGGTTCCCTCTAGACGGAGGTAATATCACCTTCTACGACTTAGAGCATCGCTCTAGACGGAAGTAGTATCACCTTCTACGTCTTAGAGCTTCGCTTTAAACAGAGGTAGTATCACCTTCTACGTCATAGAGCTTTACCCTAGACGAAGGTAGTATCTCCTTCTATGTCTTAGAACTTCGCTCTAGACGAAGGTAGTATCTCCTTATATGTCTTAGAGCTTCGCTCTAGACAGAGGTAGTATCACCTTCTATGTTTTAGAGCGAAGAGCTTCGCTCTAGATGGAGGTAGGTAGTATCACATTTTACATCATCAAGCATCGCTATAGACGGAAGATAGTATGGCCTACGACGTCATCGAGCATCGTTTTAGACGGAGAATAGTATCGCCTATGACGTTGTCGAGCATCACTCTAGACGAAGGTATGTATTGCCTACGACGTCATTGAGCATTGCTCTAGACGGAGGTAGTATCGCCTTCAACGTCTTCGAAGTTCCCTCTAGACGGAGATAGTAACACCTTCTACGTCTTAGAGCATCGCTCTAGACAGAGAATAGTATCGCATACGATGTCGTCGAGCATCGCTTTAGACGGAGGTATGTATCGCCTACAACGTCATCGAGCATCGCTCTAGACAGAGGTAGTATCATCTTCAACGTCGTCGAGTATCGCTCTAGACGGAGGTGGTATCGCCTTCAACGTCGTCGAGCATCGCTCTAGACGGAGGTAGTATTGCGTTCAACGTCGTTGAGCATTGCTCTAGACGGAAGTAGTATCGACGTCTTACATCATCCAGGGTTGTCATTCCCCTTCGGGTGTAAATTTATATCGATGTATCGAGGTCTTACATCATCCAGGGCTATTATTCCCCTTTAGGTATCGATGTGTCGACTTCTTACATTATACAGGGCTATGATTCCCCTTCGAGTGTAAATTCATATCGACGTGTTCACCGAGACACATCTCTTTGGTAAATGTGAGGCGCACCTTTAAGGCTCTCAAAAACCTGATGGGTTGTCCCATCACAGGTGGGCGCCCTCGAGTATGACTTGAGAAGTATTTCTGCATCGGCATCCTGCTGTAAAGGGGTCTGGCATCCCGTTGTGGAGTACCTGTTGATATCAGCATCATTGTATATTCATTGTAAGGGTGTTGATTATCCTGTGATTTATATAATAAAGGGTCATCACGGTTGCGCACTACCTTCTCGATATATCTATGTTTTGATCGTATATTCTTTGAACCCGTTCCTCGAACCAACCGAAGTTCTTCTTTAGGAAGTTCCCGAGAGTTATATCCATGGGTATCAGTAGGGATCTTACTATGTGTCGGTCATAGTCTTAACACGTGGCGGTATGTTATTGAGCTATCTGCTCTTACCATTTCCCATATCTACAATCTTATATCATATATTAATATTAAACATATATATTAATATATTATATCTTATATAATAATAATCATCATTTATAATATTAATGCATTTGTACTAATCTAAGTTATTTTTGTTAGTCAAAACTTTTTATGAGCCGAGCTTTTTGCGAGCTGAGCCCGAGTCCAAATTGTTTTTAACGAGTCTAAGCCGAGCCTAAACACTACTCAAGGTTTACTAGCCGGGTCTAATTGAGCAAAACTCGGTTCGGCTCGACTCATTTACAAATTACTTTCTATTGACTTTACCTCAATACTACAAGTTATAGTCCAAAAAATTTGACACGTGGTTAAAAAGCATTTCTGCAATCTAACGTCTATGTTGCAGAATTTACAAATATTCCTTGAATTTGCTCTTGAAATTCTTGGTGCATCATTGGTATAAAAGACTCTCGATGCATCAAGAATGTGATTGGTCCAATTTTCTTAAAAAAAAAGAAAACTAACCAATCACATTAAAGAAATAAAATTTTTAAAGGGTTTTAGCCAATCATACTCTTGGTGCATGCACTGGTATAAGATGCTAAGATCTTAGGGCAAAAGTCTTTCAAAAGATTTGTAATCTTACAAATGCTATGATACTAAATTGTAGATTGTTGATAGTTATTTTTGGTAAGAATGTCATGTCAGCATAATAAGGTGATGTGACGAATTCTGAGTCATGTCACTATTCATTGGACGGCATAAAATCGAAATTTGAGACATTAACCATTTTTGTTAATTTGCCTAAACTAAATTCGTCGAACACCCATCATCGACGAACGAATTAAGACTTTAACGAGCCCATTGATGTTCCAACCTCGTCGACAAACACTATGAGAAGAATCAAGTGCTTTGCCCAAAAGAGTTAAAATAAGAGAGAGCAAATTTAGCAAAATGCTTTGTTGGATCAAGTCTGGGCTCGACGAACACCCCGACAAAAATACCAAGATCCCAATCGGACAGAGCATTTTGCCAAATTTGCTCATTTTCTTATTTTAACTTTTTTGAACAAAATACCCATCCTAGTTCAACCGTTACGTTTATTAATGTGGTTGTTATCATGTTAATGAGATGAAGTTAATACAAAAAAATCGTTACAAATGAAAATGATGATAACACTTGTCATTATGCTAAAAAATTTCTTTAAGTAGAAATAAGAGAGCTGAGCATCACATGACTACCCCATAGTTCTTACATGGTTCTTAATCACACAAGTAAGAATCCAAACACCCTTTAGGATTACCTTTTGTTTTGATTTTTTTTTTTCCTACACCGCTGCGTTCTTCTATTCACTTCACCCATTAGCCCACCACTTGAAGAGAGAAGTAAATAAAAAAAAAAAAAGAACAAAGATAAGAGGAATGGGGAAGGAGAGTGTGATATTACAATGGAGGAGCTAAATACATATGTTTAGCATCAAAATGAAGAAGAAGAAGAGGCTCTGAAGATGAGGAAATTGAGGGACTCCAATGCAAAATAGATGAAAGTCCCTTGTGTGTGAGTGAAGAAACAACCAAAGCTGGAACCCACAACGCATTGCCATCCACATCCATATTTCCTATCAAATTCCTGTCAATAAAACATAACAAAAGATTGAGAAAAGCAATACATAAGAATGATAATGGAATTGGATTACTACCTTTTTGATGTGGGCAGCAATGGATTTGCAATCAAGGACGTCGTAGAGATCAAGGGCTTGGGAAGCAGCAGTCATGGCTAGGATCTGCATCTTCACTGGCATGTCAGTGTCCTCTATCAAAGCTTTTCCTTCTAACATTTCCTCCTGGGTTCCAAAGCTAAAACAAGAGAAACCCAGGCAGGGATTTGCTCTTTCTACTTCTTCTACTATATATTATCTTGATTCGACAAGGGATTCTCTTTTCTTCAAAATGTGAGGAAAGCAGAAGAAAGCTCTCCCTGGTATTTACTATTATATCTTTTGATCCCACATGGATTCTCTCTATCTCGTTTTCTTTAAAATGTTAGGAAAGCACAAAAAAGCTCTCTCTCTCTCTCTCTCTCTCTCTCATTTTATTTAATGCAATGAGAACTTTCAGGTTGGCACGTTGTCCAACTTTTCTGCCTCGTTTCTCTCCGAGCCTTCAAACCTTCTTACAGAAATCTCTCTCTCTCCTCCGTTATATTCAGTAAAACAACAAAGGTAAGGATAAAGCCGGTGAGTCGTTCAGTACAGCAAGGATACCAAAAATAGGGAAAGCAGAAAAGAGAATATATATATATATTATCCGGTGAGTCAGTCAGTACAGCAAGGATACCAAAAATAGGGATAGCAGAAAAAGAGAATATATATATATATATATAGTACAATCAATTTGCTATTTTTTTGATAATTTATTATTTTTAATAGGAAAAATTATACTTTGACCTCCTGAGATTCGTTAAACTACAATTACCCCTTTTTATATTCGTTAAACTACAATTACCCCTTTTTATATAAAACCTCACGGGGAGATCATGGACTGATCTGGGGTGGTGAGAGGTGGTGGGGTAGTGGATTTGAGAGGAGTAATTTTATATTTTATTAGAGATAAATCAGTCCATGACTCCCCACTCCCCTGAAGTTTCATATAAAAAAAGGATAATTGTAGTTTAACAAACCTCAAGGAGGTCCAAGTGCCAGTGGTCGAAACCTCAAGAGGTCAAAGTGTAATTTATCCTTTTTAATATAACAATACAAAGCAATAAAAAAAAATTCATATTAGAAAAATCGTACTTTTACAAATATTAATTTCCTTTTATATTTAAATCGATAAACAATTTTATTAGTGTTACTTTTAATTATTTTCTTGAAGATGCAATTAAAGAGTGTAAAATAAATTGTATTATTTTCACTATTTTAATGCTTGCTTGAAGAATCATATATTCTACTCTAAAATTGTCTCCCATAAGCTAAGTCACTAAAACACCGAGCTGAAGTAGGAGCGAAAGCGGGAGCAAGAGAGCGTCAAACTTGAAAATAACTTGTGGTCCAAAGCACCTAAAGAGCAACTATATATATATATTATACTTCCTGTTACAAAGATATTGTTCAAAATGGACAACCTAATTTACCCTTCGTTTCAAAATAAAACCCATCTATTTTTTGTATTTTGATAAAAAAATCAATAGATATTTTTATCATTTTAAAGACCGTATAATAGAAATGAGGATAATTTTATCATTTTAAAAGTTTCACTTAAATTTACATGGAGTTTCACACCTACTTCCCCTAAATAGGCTTCTTAAAGAAGCGCTTCCATCATAAGCAACTTTCAAAAGTGTCACCAAACACTAAAACTAAAGCATCGGGTAGGAAGCCCATTTAGATCTAGGAAGGACTTCCTGGCCCTAAGAAAACGGCACCAAAAAGAGTCTAAATATGGTACCAATATGGGCTTTTCAGGCACCAACTGCCAGATTCATGCAAAATAGATAATACTTTCTCTCATGTACCATTGTCACAATCAAAATGAAAGAAGAAAGAAACGACGAGCTATTAATCTCATGGTTCTAGATTAATTATTCGAATCTCGTGACAAAAATGGATTAATAGACATTACTATACCTCTCAAAAAGAGCACCTTTAACTTGATTCTTACAGAAGGAGCGAACAGCTGCCCGGAATTTCGCAGTAAAAACTTCAGGATCACTAGGCATCAACTTTCTGAGCTTTATTTGGTCGCATGGAAGATTCACGTTCCCTTGATCGGCCATGTTTGCCTTCACCGTGTCTCCCGCCTCTACTGTATTTACCACCCCTGCAAGGCATACATTATCTAGTCTTTCAGAATTTCCAACAGACATTGGTATTTAAAAGAGTTAATCTGTTTCTTAATCTCATCCTTCCTGTAGGATAAAAATGTGAGAATATAATCTAGACAAAAAAAAAATGGGAGTCACCACATCAATATCAGTATACATACCTTCCTCGACCACCACGACCTCTATTATCACGGATACCGCGTAGCAGACTCCAGTACTCCCCTTCGGCATCACCTGAGAGCATAACAGAAGAAACAAGTCCAGTATAATTCAGCGAACACGGATGCATATTAACATATATATATAGGCAAGTACGGATGCACACCCTCTAGGGAATTCAGCGAATTTCCCTACTTTTGCCGACCCCAACTAGTTGGGATAAGGCATATGATGATGATGATTACAATTTACTTTTTATCACAGTTTTTCCAAATGTTTGCATTATTTATGCATAATATATAATTTTTTATATTAATATGTATCATTTAATTAATTTTTGAATTAAAAGGGTAAAAAGGGGAAATCCAGTAAATTCACATATGGTCATGGAAGCATATCATATGCTGGCTAGAAAATGGCGATACAGCGAAATTTAAAACCATGTTCACATCACGTTATCAATCTAAGGGTGAGCTGGAAAAGGTTGAACAAGTTTACAAATGGTCATGGAAGCATCATATGCTGGCTAGGAAAAATCAATACCACCATACACATTTTGTACATGGGAAGTTCTCTCCCCTAGTTCTTGTTTCATTCATTAAATGAAATAACTTGTCAAAGAAACGGTAAATCAATAGAGACACCTTAAATACATATTACAGATACTAGTTTTTGGAGGTGCAGTCGTAACCGTAACTTACAGTGTACATCAAAATTTAGGGCATGACAGCACTGGCACAATTACATCTAGGCAAAAGCAGAATTTCAACACAAATCTTTTACATGGATATCAAAACATTATGTTACATGTTGCCATTGCTATATTTCAATAATAATAATAATAATTTCTGTCTCTCATTATATACCACTTATAACCTTGTCGATAAAAATTACAAAAAGATGAATATTTTCCAGTTTTGATGAACATTTACCAATTATAACCCTGTTCTTGAAAATTAGAAGAAAAAAAAAATGGTTTCCAATTTTGATGAACATATCAATGAATATATGAATCCCACTTTTGGTATTTGTTCTGGGTGGGACACTGTTTACCCACTCAGATCCGAAAATGTCTAACATGCAATAGAAAGTAAATACAACTTTATAGAAAGAATTCCAATAGAAAACAAATTGTTCTTGAAGCGTACCAGTAACTGCTTCTAAGAAAGCAATGAAATTTTTCACAGTCAAACCACCTTCTTCAGCAAGCACAGCTGCAGTACGAGCTTTTTGAGCTGCTTCTGGTTCTTCGAAACGAATGTATCCTGAATCTGCTCCCATTGTGTAGTCAACGAACTTCAAAGAAAAAAAAAATATGTACAAGCAGATATTGTCAAATTACTGTAAGAACCAAGGTTAATAAGCAATCTAATCATTGATCAAGGTGAATATTTTATAGAAATTCTGAAAATATATTCCAAGAAAGAAAAAGCAAATTGCAAAATTTGGCAGTTTTGACTGTACAATATGTCTATAGCTTTCAATTGTAATTACCAAATAAACTACAACAAACATTCCTTATCCCAACTAGTTGGGGGTACGCGACAAGAACCTTATTCTGCCATCACAATCTATCAAAACAACTCTTCAGTCAGATTGTGCAACTTTGTTTGACTCCATCTAATTCCTTTCTGGTTTTCCGCTAATCCTTTCAGATCTTTAGAGAAGACAGAAATAATTTTGTAGGAAAGACATTATCTAAGATCAATCGAAATCAAAGAAAAAAAATCACTGTGATCGAGTCCATAAGGAGTATTTGGGATGAAAATAAAAGGCAATAAAGAAAAGAATCCAGCAGGAAACCACAAAGGAGAGTGAATTTTTATGAAAAATAAAGGCAATGCTTAAAAATGGAAAAAGAAAAAAGGAAAATCCATGGAGGTGCTGTGACAATTGTGCTCGAAAAGAATGGATAGAGGTTGGAAAGATGAAAACAGATATGCATATAAATGTGAACCATTGAAATGACAACTCAAGCACTTAAACACCATAAGAAAAAATTGAGATATCACAATATGAAAAACAGGGAAATCAATTGTTTAGTGTAGGTTCACGAGCCTAGATCGGCCAGTGATATAGCAACCAGGTTTGCTAAAGGAGTCGGAAGAGAATTTCACTACAGCATCCCCACTAAGGAGATGCTAAGAGGCAGGCTGATTGTACATCCTTAGTGAACGTTTTCGCATTTGTAGTTTGTTTTGCTTTTCATTATCTTCCTCAGATACGAGTTTCTACATATATCTTATAAATATACATCATATCATTATCCATAAAAAAAAAATTGTTTAGTGCAAGTTCCATTGCAAAAAGAATCAAAGCGAAAATGTACTATTTGTGAATACATTATACACACACCAGAGTAAAAATCCTAGTGTGTGCGAGTCTGTGACACAATTCTTGAATGTGGCAACTGAATTAGCAAATCCCACAAATCGACATGCTCTTGTACATAAGCACTCTTCCAATATCAACTTTCAGCCCAAACACATCATTCATGTGGCAAAGAATGGAAACAAATTCTATCCTCCCTCGTGCTGCAAACTCAAATATCCACCCCCAAAAATTGCCTTGTTTAACACATGACAAAAATCCAATACCCATAAATGAATGGGCCTGCATGGATGGAAGAGTTGCCACATGGCATATCCAGAGGATTCCCTTCGGATGGATAATCTAGAGGCGGCAGTATCATTCACTCGGAATGGCAAAAAAACTCATGTCTTAACAGGAAACTAAAACTGGTGAAACAGACCAGAAATCTATTTCTTAAATATACATATACGTGTGTGTGTGTGTGTGTGTGTGTGTGTGTGTGTGTGTGTGTGTGTTTGTGTGTGTGTGTGTGTGTGTGTGTGTGTG
>JAUPMG010123433.1:0-11692 GCA_031762675.1 Pachysandra terminalis | reverse complement strand
CTCTCTTCTATTGAGTGCATTAGCTATCTGCCCAACTTGGGTTTCTAGCTTAGCTATGGATTGAGAATGGGAGTTCAACAACTGACTGGCTGACTCAAAGTTGCTAAGTGCAGCCAATACCTTTTCCTCAAAGGCGGTATTCTTAGGAGAAGGTGGAGTTGACTGGTAGTGCTGCTGGGCAGGCCTATAGTTGGTAGATTGTTGGTAAGATTGATTAGGATATGGTTGCACAAGAGGTTGCATACCATAAGATGGAGCCGAATTTTCAGGAGCTTGGGCTCGCCATGAAAAATTTGGATGGTTCCGCCTTCCCGAGTTGTATGTATTGGAATATGGATCATTACCCGGTCTGGAGAAGGCAACATTGACATTCTCATGAGATAAGTCAAGAAATTGTCCCGAGGAAGGACAATCTCTAGTATGGTGTGAGGGACTATAGCACAAAGCACATGGTTCATTCGGGACGGACATGTGAGGCGGAAGAATAAGAACAAAGCCAGCTGCCATAATCTAGACTAGCTTTCATGATAATGCGTCCACTTTACTAGTCACATCCAATGAATTAGTCACCTCAAAAAGACTTTCATCCTTAAGGCCCGGTGCCCTCTTATTAGCTAAAACATGTTGTATAGAATTTTCACATAGATTCTCGAAGAGAGTCCATGATTCATTCTCATTTTTTAGCATAAAAGTGCCACCACATGAGACATCCACCATCTTTTTTTTTTTTTGATGGTTCCTCCATCTCGGGTGCTTGTAAGGATCCTCATTATTAAGTCCAAAATAGGATGGAAGCATTCGTATAACACTGGACTTAATCTCATAATGACTTGCCTCGACTTGCGGCAGCTAAATGCATGAAGGAGAGGTGTATGTATTAGGGATATAGAGATCCTTAAGGGACACAGGCCTCTCTTCCGCTGCTGGTTCCATGGTCTCTGGTGTATGTCTTCTTACCAAGCTAGATTTTTTTTGGTTCTTTCTAAGAGTTCGTTTTAATTCTTGGTTGCAAGATAAAAGTGATAGGGCCAAGGATCTCCTACTGAACATACACCAGTAACAGTAAAAGTCCTAAAAAAAAAATAAAAGCAAATAGCTACCTGGCTGTGATGGCTGCTGAAAAAAAGTTTAAGCAATTCTGGGCAGTCGATATCAGGTCGCTCGATCATCTTTGCACACAAAACCTGAAACAGACAACACACACAGCCGTAAAAAGAATAAAAAAGTCTAAAATAAAATCTAACGAATTCAAATAGACCTAATCTAACAAAATTAGCAATCTAAACCGTAAACCAATCCCCGGCAATGGCGCCAAAAATTGATGTGTCAATTATATTAACCACTCGCAATAGGACAAATCCTTGTAGGATAACGCTATTTTGAGGGTGTTGAACCTCAAGGACTGAATGGGTTTAGTTTGTTAAATTATCAAATTAAATCTAAGAAAATTAATTAGAAAAAGAAAAGGAATTTTTATAATCAATTTTTAAAATTCAAGTAAACAAATCTAAACTAAGTTAAGTGGATTAAATCAATAAAGAAAATAGAAGAGTATTAATGATTCCTCTAACCCTTTTTATTATGGCAATCTCATGAATTCTTAGGTATTAATTCACTTTTAGAAACAGATTTGTGTGGCTACAAGCACACACAACATCCCAAAGAGGTATTATATTAAGAACAAGCATAGCCTATAGGCATAAGCTATCAAATTTTTAGGCATAAATTACATTATCATATGGAATAACTATAACCCATCTTTGGTTGGCATGGATTGTCTACTTACACTAACTAATCTACTTGTAATACAACCGTCTTCCCTAGGCATGGCCTATGAAATCCTATCATACTCATCATGTCATTAGGCACTATTGCATAATTAGTATTCCTATTATCACGGAAAATAGGAACACTTTGGGTTCAATCCTAACAAAACTAACGGCCGATCATTCTATTAGGCTTGATTATTAAACATTAAAAATTGATTCCAGTGAATCCTCTTAATTATGCAATCAACAAATAGGGAATTAAAGAACTTAAAAATCCATGAAATTAAACAATAAATAAAGAATTAGAGTTTACATCAATACTCCACAAGGGAGTTTAGCCACTCATGAACATCTGATCTTCAACAAGATTGTAAAAGATCATCCCCACGCACAGCATACGCCCCAGCAAGCACGGACACAAAACATTATGAAGAACGCGAAGAACACAAAGAACAGTATCAAGAACAGAGATTTCTCACGAATCCTAATTCAATTCAAACTCCAATCGGTTCATAATCTTCTAAACGACCACACATAGTCTTATATTACATGTTTTCCAAATCTAATAATTATCCAAAAAGAATAGAAGAAAAATCTCAAACAGACTAAGACTCCTGATCAAAAACGCAACTGCTATTGTGCGTGTGCGCTTGATCGCACCACATCTGCGATCAATCCCATACGTGCGCTCGATCACAGTACGATCGATCCAGGTGTGATCGATTGACTCTGTTGGTTTAAGCTTTCTTCTGGGCAACACTTGGACTTGATCCTTGGGCTTTGACTTGGGCTTCCTCCGTGGCTTTACTCCATGGACTTTAAGGTGTACTTGGGCTTTCGAATTGGGCTTTAAGCATCCCCTCTCATGAGCCTTGAAGCTTGATCCAAATTGAAGCTGTAGCGGCCTGTTTAAGCCCACTTTCTCCTTATCTTTGACAGACCTGCAAAACAGCAAACATGCATTAATTCATTCACATTATCATATTTCTAAGACTAAAAAGTAGCAGTAATAGGTCCAATAGAATAAGTGTTACACACTTATCAGTAACCGTCCTCTTAGGAGGCCTCCCTGGGTTAAAATCCATAAATGCTTGTGGGTAACTGTCCTCTTTGAAGGCCTCTCTAGGTGTTAATCCCTAAATGCTTGGAAAAAGTTACGGGAATTGAGCTTGGGTAGGTTGAAAGTCGTACGAAACCACACTATAGACATGGGATGTTTAAATTGTGGTGACATGTTGACCATAGTGGTTGTGGACCGGGATGTTGGTGGAACTTGTGGGTGGAAACCGGCTAATTACCGAGAAATGCATTACTTGTGTTCTTATCATGTGCCTGCCATCATTTGTATCAGCATTATTGTGTGTTGGCATTCATTCATCTCATATGTTATTGTGATTGTTATCTCATAATACCCTTGTTGTTGACATAGTGGAGTCAATTGTTATTGCCTTGTTAATATTGTGGAGATTATGGTTGTTAACTTGTTGACATGGTGGAGTTCATGATGATTGCTTTTTTGCTGATATTCAAGTATGTGATACTATGGTTATGATACTCGAAGTTAATACGATATAGTGACAATGATAATATATGGTTAAGATGCTAAGAACAGGTATGCTATGTGTAGTATGTATTGTTTTCATTCCATGTTAATTCATGATACTGTGATGTTCTGATTTAATGGCATGTGATTGTATTCTCCATGATGTAAATAGGATATTATATGTTTGTTTGGACTAAGGTTGTCCCACGAGGATGGATGACAGGATTGTTCCTTACTGGGCATTCCAAGCTTACGCAACCTTTCAAGTTGTAGGTTAAGGTGGACTGATGGTTGGCATGTATTGGTGCTGTTTGCTATTGATTTCTGCTTTGATTCGTAGTTACAATTTATGTCATAGGGATAGAATTGAGATAGTTGATTTTTGTAATTGTAGGCTCTTATGAAGCCATAGTTTAATTTTGAATATGAACTATTCCTTCCGCATTCTGATTTTTGGTTTGATTGTGGTGTTCCGCGTTCCTTGGCTGGGAATCCAAAGGTCACACCTCATGATCCGTGCAACCCACATAGGGATTCGTGCCACTGGATCCATGCTTGACAGAGTGGTATTAGAGCTCTAAGATAGGTTACCTTGGTGTAGAGAACATAGAGGAGAAAAACTAGGATTCACATGTTTGCAATTGTATGTTGGGTGCATAACATGCTTGTTTGATATTATTATGTGATAAAATGTATGATTGTTTGTTTATGTGAACTATAAATAGTAGATTAGAACATTTACGTTTGTTTTGGGTTTGTAGATGGTTGGAAGGAGGAGAGCAACTGCGGGTGAGGGATCATCTTCCGAGGATAGGACTGATGCCGACCCTCAGTTGGCTGGAGTGTATCAGATTTTGGGAGATATGGCAGCTCTCCAAAGGGATCAGATGCAGAGGCTGGCCAGGGCCGAGCAGAGTAGAGTGATAGGATCACCTGTAGTGTTGTTGGAGAAGTTCAAGAAAACTACTCCACCTTTAATTGAGGGGTTAGGTGAGCCACTCCAGGCTCAAGACTAATTGTTAGATATAGATAGGCTACAGAGCTTATGAGATTAGAGCAAGGTCCACTGACTGTTGCATAGTATGAGGCCAAATTTGAAATGATGTTGAGGTTTGCACCTCACATGATCGCGGATGAAGCTGATAAGGCTGCCAAGTTTGAGGAAGGCCGAAGATCATCGATTAGGAAGAGGGTAGTGCCCTGGTGATTTAAATTGTACTCGGATGTTTTAGAATGTGCAAGGATGGTAGAAAGCGATAATAATAGATATCGTGATATGGAAGAGGAGAAGAGAAGGAACCAAGATAGGAACAAGATTCATAGGTCGAGGGAGCAAGATGTGGAGCACAGTATTGAGAAGAGGTAGAGGAAAGTGCAGAGGTTTGTTCCAGTTGACACTACGGTTCAGGCGGTGGCACCACCTCAGCCACGCCCGCCACCAAAGTGTTACAACTGTGGGAGGATGGATGTAAGAGCCTGAATAATCACCCATAATACTTAAATGAAAACTCAGGCTAAAATGGAGACCTAGTAAACTAAATTCACTAATAGGTAGGAATTAGTACTTACTTGATCCCCATCTTCATAAAACACCCTAAGAACACCCTTAAACCCCTAAGTCTGACCAGATAAGTTAATTTAATATAGGGAACTAGGTTAATTAGATAACAGTAACTTTAGCAATTTAAAAGAAAATAAAATAATAGGACAAGATAATAATGGTATCAAGTAGCTCTAGAGACACACCTCAGGCCCATCAGGAAATCTCCTCTAGCGGTAGCTGCATAGGTGTTAAGTTGGAAAGTATTGGACCGGAAACCCCGTATTACCCCTACAGCAGTACCTATTATCAACCTTTCATTAGAACCTATAAATAGAACACGTAGATCGTAAACTTCATTTTCTTCCTCCTGTCTTTCTTTTGAAGCCCTTGGAGATGAAGGAAGAGCATCGGAGACCTCAGAGATGCGACGGAACAACCTCGATGCACACCGGCAACACCCCAAGTTGAGTATCCCTACCTTGATTTTGTATTTGATTTTGTTTCGGCATTGTGATCAAAGGGAAAGTTTTGTTTGTTGAATGTCTACCTTCCCTTTAGATCTATTGAATGTTTACATGCTTAGAATGTAGTTAAAACCCCCTGATCCTTCCACATGAACAGAGTTGTGAGAAATCAAATCCCTATGGTTGGGAAAGTTGAGAGAGGCCTATGAAATCTCCAAATAGACTAATAATCTGGACCCAAAAAGTACAACCGAGCCTTCCTAGTTGACCTCCAGGTGAAATTTCAGTCAGAATGGATCCTTCCCGTAGTTCGGCAACCTGCTCGGCACGCCGAGTAGCCCACCGAATCTCAAAGCCTTTTCTGGGCTTACTGGAATGATCGTCGAGACCCTATTCGGCGAGCCGAAGACCTCAACGAACCCAAATGTTGGAGACAAACCAAGACCAATTTTGGACTATCAAGACTCACCTGGACCAGTTCCAAAAGTGCCAAATAGTTTGGCACCTTTTTACCATTTTTGGCGAGCTGAGAGATCACCGAGGACCCCTCCGAGTGCCTCCTCTGGTCTGTTGTTGGAGAATTGGTTATGGGCATGTGTAGAATGACCAACCTCACATGTTTGGCCCGTTTCTAGAGTCAATAGACTTACCAAGCAAAATATGACCCCCAAATCCGAAAACTAGCTTTCCTAGAATTGACCGAGCAATTGGAGATTTTTGGGAAACTTGTGAAAGTGGCCCCAAAACCCTTCCTTTAGCTCAAGATTATCATTTTATACATGTTTGGACATTAAAGGTAGTAGTTGTGCTGTGTTAACTCCCATTTTGGTTGGAAAAGTGTTTATTGCCTTACCTCCTTGCATAACTTGCAATTGTGAATTGTCAGATTTGATAATTATATATACGTCAATGCATATTCATGATGAATGGACCATGTTTGGATGCTTAAAGGTGATTAGTATGTAGTATGGGGCATGTGTCAGCTCATTTTGGATTATCACACTCTCTTATATGGTTATGCTCACCTTGTTTCCTTTTTATATGATCTATATGGATTTATTAGACATAGTACTGTGCACTATTGTACCTTGTAGTGTAGGACTATGGGATTGTGCCCATATGATTGATAAGTTGAATATATGTCTGTGAAGCATTGAGTGTTGCCTTAATAAATGGATTTGAGTTTTTTGTGATGCATATAGACCAACTTACTGTGAGAGCTCTGTCTAACACCCCATGTGATACCCTGGGTTAGACTGTCTGTAGCGACCCGTGCCATTAAATTATATTTAATATAATTTAATTATAATTAGCAAGGAAAATCCCATGTGAAATATTATATAGGTTTGTGTATTTAAATACTTGAAATTAATAGAAATTGTAAATACAGCAGAATATAGGGTCCATTGTGTAATATTTGAAACAATGGGGTCACTTGAGATATTCTAAAACCCAATGGAAGCTAGGGATTGTTTTGGATGTTTGAAACAAAGGGGATGGAGATGCCATTTAACTTATTCAATAAGGTTATATTAGTTTTTCACTTGGAAGTTATGGATAGAGTGGGAGGGACACATGTAAGCATGAGAAGGTTCCTTAACCTCTTCTCTTGCTTGGTGTACACAATCAGTTGAGAGAGAATGTCTTTACATGTCCAAGCCAGATCTGAGAACGTTCTGCGGTAGATAAAATAGAGAAGAGGAGAGAAGGAAGAAAGACTATGGAGGAAAAACGAAAGGAAAAGAAGAAGAAGAAGAAGAAGGCAAGGGAAACATGGTGATCATCTATTGCTGGAAAATCCGTAGGAAACAGATCTGAAAGCTTAGGAAATGAGGAAGGGATTGCTACGCTCCTACGGTAACTGATTTTATGGATGATCTCAATGCTATAAATAAATAGGGTATGCATGATCTGGTATGTTAAGCATGATTAGATCTAAGATCTAGAGAAATTAGAAAGAAGATTGCTATGTTTTTTGATTCACATGATCATATTGTGTTGCTATGTTTATTATGTCATTTTGTGTCCTTATAAATCATATTTGTGTTCTTAGATCTGTGATGAATTAATTGTGGATCTACTGTTTAGATCTATGGAAATAAATTTGATCATATGAGTATGTTTTAGAGACTTATTTATGATTGTTAAAACCTTAGAAAACACTAGGTTTGAGTAGAGACACGAAGCCTTAGGTGAAAACCCAGAAAAATGGCCAAAATTGTTGTTCGGTAGCAGTCTCGGCAGCTACCGCGTAGCTACCAAAATCACCAAAAATAGTATACTCTCTGGACTTGCTACCGACCTTCGGTAGCTGTGCTACCGAGCTTCTCGGTAGGAGTCTCAGCAACTACCGAGGCCCAATGAGCTTCAAATTTTATGGGGAGGATCCCCATTGAGTTGTGCACATGCCAACATGGATGGTTTGTGTGAAAAAAGTCTAGAATTGGTCCAATCAAGAAAAGTATTGGAGAAGGTCATGAATTCAGGATTCTCGGACTGTTTCAAATGGAATATGAGGTGCTATTGACTCATAGGTGTTGGATATGTTCATAGAACCTCAAGATTGGATTAGTATGATTAGAGGTGATCATATAGGAACTGTTTGGTTGAATGGTGCTAATAGCATTTAAGGTAGAAATGTGTTTGACTTGGGTTGACTTATGTATTACTTATGTTTACCTTGATGATTGACTTGTATGTTTGATAAGGGTACCTTGAGTATCCATGATTGTCATTGTGTTTGTATTTTGAATGACTTGAATTTTGATTGTGGATAGGTGAGCTTCCACCATGGATGAAAGTCCCTAAAGGTAAGCACATGGATAGGTGAGCTTCCACTGTGGGTGAAAGTCTCTAATGGTAATACATGGTAAAGGTGCATTCCACCATGGGTGAAAGTCCCTAAAGGAAACATTTGGTATGGGTGTATTCCACCGTGGGTGAGAGTCCCTAAAGAAAGGTCTGGTTACAGGTGAGCTCCCACTGTGGGTGCATGTCCCTAAATGGAATGCAAGTATACTGGTGTATTCCACCGTGAGTGCAAGTCTACTAAGGAAAAAGAATGGTGCCTTTCCTCCGTGGGTGGAAGTCCCTAAAAGAAAGGGTTACTAATACTGGTGTATTCCATCGTGAGTGCAAGTCTCTTAAGGAATAAGAATGGCGGCTTTCCTCCGTGGGTGCAAGTCCCTAAAAAAAAGGGTTACTGATACAAGTGTATTTCCACCGTGGGTGTAAATCCTTAAAGGAATGATACAGGTGGCTTCTTCCGTCGGTGAAAGTCCCTAAAAGTATGCCGTGTTACTGGTGTATTCCATCGTGAGTGAAAGTTTCACGAACCAAAACAGAAATCCTCGTTGGAGATTCAGAATTTGGTTTCGCAACCCTCACCCCAACAAAACAGGGAGTGGCGAGGCGATATCTAGCTAAGTCGGGCTCAATATATAATGGATATTAACTAAGATTTAAAATTTAAGATATTGAAGGTCTTAATTAACATCCAATATGGTTACTTATGATACATGCAGTGGAATTATAACTAGTCTAGTATTTTCAAATCAATTCCTCATAATAGTATAGGTAAATACCTAAATGAAATCCTAAAGAAGATTACAGTTAGTAGCTAAAGTTAATATAAATATTTATATTAATCTCACAAGTAACTGGGATTAGTGATCACAGGGGTCCCTGACCTCAGAAAAAAAAAATAAAGATTTAACTAACTTGAGAATTAAAATAAAAAGGTCAGCTTGTATAACCAGCAAACAGCTGAGAGGTTAATTAGGCCTCAAATAATTAAACGAGGCGAGTAAGATGAAATTATTAGCATCCGAGATCTGTCTCGGATCCATTACCAAAAGCCCTCTAACAGAGCCTGCCTAAGTGACCTATCGAAAAAGATATGAGCCGAAACCCGAAATTACCCCCGCTACTGAAACTATTCACAATCCGACCCGTAAATCCTATAAATAGAATCCTTAGGTTCTATTTCAACATTTTCTCAATTCTCCTTCCTCTCTTCCCTTTCTTGGATCTATGGAGCATGTGGGAGAAGACTACGGAATCGCAAGAGACGGCAAATCGACTCCGACATCGCTCCGGCGAAAGCCGCAAGTTGAGTAACCTACTTTGAAGTCGTCATTTAGTTGTGTTTTAATGTTTTGTCCTACGAGAAGGGTTTTTTGCTTCACACACACCTTCTTCAAGGTGCTTATACCATTTAAAATGATGTATGAGGAGCCCCAAAACCCTAGACCAACTAATTAACCCAATGTGAAGTGAAAATCAAACCCTAGGTGGAGGGAAAAAGGGGGAAAGACCCAAATCTCCACCTTGGACTAGATAAAAGTGAAATACAACCATGGAAAGACCTTTTTGGGAGCAAAACCAAGCTCCCAGCCAAATTTTAGACCTACTGGACTTCTCTATGGCTTCGGCGCACTCTTTGACGCACCCAGGAAGTCACCGAAACTCAGAGACCATTTCAGGTTTCAGTTTTGGTCGCCAAAGGTGATTTAGGTGGGCCTAAAAGCTTGCCGAACCATCCTTGGGCGATCCTAAAAGATCGCCGAACATCATAAATGAATGAAAGAACTTGATTTCTCGTCTATCGAGACTCATTCGGACCAAACCCCAAAATTGCAATTCATTTGGCACACTTTGGTGTGTTTCGGTGCGCCGAAAGGACGCCAAGCACCCCTCCGAAGGGAAACATATGCCAGATGGAGGTGATTCCAAAGGGAGCACGTGTATCTTGACTAGCTACACGTGTTTGACCTATTTCCAGGTCAATTAGACCTTCCATGAAGAATTTGACTCCTCAACCCGAAAGATCAATTTTCTAATCTGGGCCGAGCAATAGAGGATTTCGGGGAGTTGGGTAAGCATGACCCCCAACCCTCTTATTAGCCTAGTGCCACCATAATACACATGTTGGAACACATAGAGTAGTCCACTCCAAGTTCCAGAAGGGAGGTGAGTTCAGGTTGTTGGGACACCCCAGGGTGAATTCAGGTTGCTGGGACACCCTGAGTAGAGACTGGGATCACGTGGGATCATACACAGTTTCACACCTAGGCAACGTTTACATTTCTATACTGCATGTGCTACCTTGATATCAGTGCTAGCGCCTCTTGTATGACACAAGTGGCCTAATTCTCATACTTAAAACAATGCATTTATTGTAGGATAGACTGACCACTGAGTAATACCCTGTAAGGCTGAGAGAGAACTTTATATCCTTTAGTTATATTCGGATGTGACAATTGTACACCACTTGCACCTATCTGTATCCTACACAATGCTCACTGTCACACACTGCCCAAAATGTCGGAACATGAGTGAATACACTTCATCGTAGGTTTACTCATTCTGGCTTCCAGCTTATACCTATTGTATAACATTTTTTAGGTCTAGGAGCTTAGATGCAAAGAGACAAACCGGAATGGGTAGCGCACTCTGGTGGATTATGTAATTTAATCTAAACACTGATTTTATTTACCAAGAAATTGTAGATTTTTGGTTCAAAGTGTATTTAGTTATATCTTAGTAGAACTGTTAGAACTTCTGCTCATAATATGATTACTGTTAGCCACACTCGTAGAAATACGGGCTGAAGGTCGCACTTAAACTAGAAAACCTACAAAATTGGGAATTTCCGGTTTGGGTCATGACAGAATGGTATCAAAGCGTAAGTTCTTCTAAGAATTAAGTAACTAGTTTAGGACTTGCATAGGATCCCATATTAGAACCCTATAGGTTGACCTTCAGTTGGTAAAGTAAGGGATAAGGGGTTAAATACGAATAGGATGTGAGTTAGTGAGGTACGTTTGAGTGTTGATTGTGCACACTAGCCATCACTTTGGATGGGCAAGCAGGAATAACTAGCCTACTATTCCTGGGAGTTCTGAATCAGCGGCTACTAGGGTGAAGTCTCTGCCGAGTACTTCATTATCATGTTCATAAGGATGTGGTGATTTTAGACTTTGATTGTTATATGACCCAACTTAAATTACATAAAACGCCAATGCTGATAAATTTCCAAATTTTTAGATCAATGTAGTTGCAAATACATTAGGCCGAGAAATTTGGTAAATTTATGGAAATTGGATTTTTTATATTTAAATATGAAGACTTATAAATAATAATCAATTACAATTCTCCAAAATATTATCATAGTAATGATTTTCCTTATGTTCACCCTAATTAGCTGAATCTAGGTCTGGTCAGACACTATTCATTCCAGACTTGGGCCAGATCCCACACCCAATTTAAGTTCCTTTAAAATTTTACGATCGTTGTGGTTTGATTGGATGAAATAGCTTCTAAAATTAGTAGAAAAATTTGTGTTTTGAGAATTTTCAATTTGGGAGCCTGG
>JAUPMG010123422.1:0-11692 GCA_031762675.1 Pachysandra terminalis | reverse complement strand
CATGGATCACACTTGGTGATCAACCCTTTCTTTTATTTCTACATGAGCATGCATTGCATTCATTAATAATTGAACCATCATTCATATTGCATTGCATCACTCATTCTATGATTATGTTTATTACATATTATTTGCTGTCTTGTTTACGTTATATCATTTGGTAGTGGTATTGACCCTATTCCAATTAAAAATGTGCTTTAATTGATTTACTTACTTGGCTAAGTGTAGCTGATGCCTTTGCACAATTTCAGGTAATTTAGTTGAAGAGTACGATGAACCGTACCCTTTTTGTGAGCATTGCTGGATTTGATAAAACGTTGAGTGATTTCTACTTAAGAGTTTTACCGTCAGATTTATTGATTTATTTCTTAGATTAGATATGATGTATAGGGTTAGGGATTTGATTCTTGGAAATAGATCTAATTATTTTCTTTTCCGCTGCTATTTCATTAAAGTGTTTTGGATGTAATAACTTAGTTTATATTTTGATTATTTTTCAGTAATAAGTAAGTTCCTTTAAGTTTTATTACATCTTTGTGGTTTGGCTCTTTGGTTGACTGCCACTCCCGATCTCAGTTGGGATGAGATTCATGGTTCGAACCTAAGGGATTCCACATGAATTACCTTAAGTTTGGGTCATGACAGTAACCTGATCTCAAGTCTATCTTCGAAAAGAATTGGGCTCCCCTCAACTGGTCAAATAGATCATCGATCCTAGGCAATGGGTACTTGTTCTTCACCGTCACCCGATTCAACTGTCTATAATCGATATAAAAGCGAAGCGACTCATCCTTCTTCTTTACAAACAGTACAGGTGCATCCCAAGGAGATGTGCTCAGCCTGATGAAACCAAGTGCACTCAATCCGTCCAACTGCTCCTTCAACTCGTGTAACTCAGTCGGTGCCATCCGATAAGTCGCAAGTGAAATAGGAGAAGTGTCCCGCACAAGTTCTATGCTAAGGTCTACCTCCCTTTTAGGTGACAAACCAGGGATCTCTTAGAATACAACTCCAAAATATCAGACTGTGGGAATATCTTCTATTGATAATCTTTGTCCCACATCCGCAGCACACAGGAAGTCTATCTAATAGGTGTCCTTCTCAGTCCCAAGGAATGTCAAACGACGTTTCCATGGAAGATCAAAAACGACCGAGTTCTCGAAGCAATTCACCCTGGCATGATAGGAAAAGAACTAATCCATACCGAGAATTACTTCGAAGTCAACCATTTCCAATACTATCAGGTCAGCCTCTAGATTTAGGTCACCTACTCTCACAACACAAGCACGACATACTCGGTGTAGAGTAACGATCCCTCCCACTGGGTTAACTATGCACAACGGACTCTCCAAACTACTCGGTTTCAAACCCAAAAATAACATGCAACTACTGGATATAAAAGAATGAGATGCACCAAAATTGAACAACACATGGCCTGGAGTATGAAATAAATGAATAGTACCTTCCACCACAGCATAGTCGCTCGTTCGTCACGACGAACTGATGTGTCTGTCATATCATTGACCCTGCCATTCTGATGCACTGGTCTAGGGGAACTAGTCTACCATCCCTCCTCGGCATTCTGCAACAGTTCTGGAGATGTCCCTCCTGACCACAATTATAGCATAGTCTCACGTCACGTTGACGGAACTGCTGGTCCTGCGAAGGTAGTGGTTGCCGCTGCAGTCATGGGTGGAGTCCTAGATGGTCTAGCATCATGCTATTGACGTCTATCGATATTCTACCTCTGCTGATAAGGCTGATACCGACCCTTGTCCTGCTTTGACTGATCCCTCTGCGTAGAAGCTCTATCCATGTCCCGCTCAATATGTCGTGCGCACTCCAAAACCTCGGTGTACGACCTAAGTCGCTGCGGTACTACCTTGGACTGTATGATTGGTTGCAATCCCTCTTTGAACTTAGCAGCTTTGTCTGCTTCATCCGCTATCATATGAGGTGCGCACCTCAACATCATCGCATACCTAGCCTTGTACTAGGCGACTGTGTGTGAGCCTTGCTCCAACTGCATGAATTCGGAAGCCATCCGCCTCCTATAGATTCTAGGAAGGTAGGTGTCCAAGATCTGAGTCCGGAACTACTCCCATGTCATGGCTACACTCAAGTTTCTCTCCACCATATCCCACTAGCGGAGCGCCTCGCCTTTAAGTTTGAAAGTAGCTAAGGACATTCTCTGGTCGTCTAGGCAGTCGTCGTACAGAATACATGCTCCACATCTAGTAACCAGTCCTGATCCTGGCGTGGCTCACCCAATCCCTCAAATTTAGGCAAAGTCAACTTCTTGAATTTCTCCAACCATGCAATCGAAGATCCTACGATCCTCCTCTGGTCAGCCACGGCCTGCCGCTCCATCTGATCCCACTGTATAGCTGCCATGTCTCCTAATATCTGGTAAACAGCTGCTAGCTGAGGGTCAGTGTCAGCCCTTGCTCTAGAAGATGACCCCTCACCAGCGATAGGTCTTCTCCTTCCATCCATCTACACACCCAAGGTAAACATTAAGTCTATTAAGCTACTTCATACCCTACTAATCATACATGTATGGCACACAAACATGTTATCAAACAACACACAATTCATAATTTCCATTTCTATGTTCCTCCATCCTATCTTCAGATTTCTATGTGATACTTATGTTCATTAGTCTCCAAATATCCTTACTCTGCGTACAACCTTATGCTCTGATACCAATCTATCACGCCCCGAAACCCATGACACGAATCCTTATGCGGGCAACACAGATCTCAAAGTGAGACCTTCAGGTTCCAACCAAGGAACGTGGATTGCCATCATTCACAAGTAATAAAAGTAAATAAATACCCTTATTAAATAATAATCGACTCAAATAAAATAATCAAAAACAATCAATGACTTCAGATGAGTCCTAACCCTCAACTAATCCAACATAAACAAAGCACTCATAAAACTAGGTTTATTACATCAAAAACTCTCAAAAGAGTGTAAGTCTCGAAAAATGAAAGAAACAAGCACACCAGCACATCAAGTCAGCTCTCATTCTTATCATCTTGCAACATGAGAAGTTGCATGAGCTTAGAATGCCCAGTAAGTAACTGAAGCTATCATCCATCCTCATATAATACCATTTAATCAAGGAAATGGTTAGCAATACAGGAATAAGATAAAGATGCAAAAAATATGGTCAAGTCAAGTGGTTAAGTGATGGATACAATGCACTATGGAACATCAAATGTGATATCCCGCAAGTAGGCTCAACCCTTGATTTAATATGAGTATTAGAAGAAAGTTTTGATTGAAAAGGTCTTAAAATACAAAAATTAAGTGTTTCGCAGGTTTCTGGGCAAATCGGCAGGCTACCAGTGTGCCGGTTAGCCTACCAGTGAACCCAGGGGGAATCTGGCAAGTAACCGGTGTACCAGTTGGCCTTCCGAATACCCCAGGTGTGTGCGGCAACACTGGTTAGGTTGTCGGTAGGACACCGGTGTACCAGAGCCTACCAGGCCATAGTGAGTCCACAGAGAGGCCACTACCTAGGCTGTCGGTGGCAACCGGTGTGTCGGTGAGCCCTGGTTTGGCTTGATCAGATCACATTTATGAAATTAATGGGTTTATTATTACAATTTGATTTTTAATTGAATTTTATTGAACTTATGATATGATTGATGATCTTATAACATGATTTACTGGCTGATATGATTGATTGATAAATTATGTGTTTTACCGTAAGTTATCCATGATTTGATTTAATTTGAATGCCATGAAGCATATACCATGATCCAAACACTTCTACTGATTTATTTCACCATTGTATGCTTAGTTAATGTGCACCTACACTACACTTGCATAACATATGCCTATTTTGTATAATGACCTTGGATTGGTATAATACCTTAACTATACACCATAAATCCATATGATTGGATATTCTAGACATAATGAGTGTTATCATGATATGATATTAGTGAGAAACTCCTGAGTAGAATATTTTATATTATTACATGTGTTGAGGGACCGTACATCCCAATAGACCAATCTATTCATAGTGAGGGATATGATATGGGTGATGATCCCAATATACCAATTAATTGAGTGAAATTCTGTTAGTAGATCGGCTAATGTATAGTTCACAGAGGTTAATCTGGGTGATTCCTTGGGATTTGTCCATGTGATTGAAAATAACTGAGGCGATTGTGACCTCTAGGTCGCAGCTCCTAGAAACTATGATGTACACATAGAATAGTCTACTATTCCAACCAAATATTAGGGAATGTGTTTTGGGTGAGACATCTTGACTAGCATGATTAAGATCGGATGTGGAACATACACTAATTGAATGCCAAACAGCATGCATTAATTGCATATCATATTCGTGTGCATGGATTATATGTGGTAATTATAAATATCTATTGCATGAATATGCATTGCATTCATTAATAACTGTACTCACATCACATTGCATTGCATTACATCATATTGCATTATTCATCATATTATTTCATGTATTTGTTGTTTAGTCTATGGATTATTATTGAAGAGTGGCTTTGACCCTTCATCAATCAAAAATATAGTTTAATTGATTATTTATTGAGCTAAGTGTAGCTGACGCCTTTTAGCATAACAATTTCAGGATCTTTCGTTAGTGGACAGCAGGACCATGGTGATCAAGATGGAGATCAAGGCAAAGATGAAGACATTAGCTATATTTAGGATTTGTTTGCTTATTTTTGGTAGAATATGTAATAGGGTTTATTTATTTAGATTTATGTAATTGATTATTAGATATGTTAGTTAATAGGAATTTGATTTGAAGCATGAGAATAGGTTGTTTTTATTTATTTTTCCGTTGTGATTTACTTAGTTTGTTTTGAATGTAATAGACTTAGTTTTATTTGATTATTTTCAGTAAAGATTATTTTAGAAGTTTTATATTATATTCAATGGTTTGGCTTCATATTGATTTCCACTCCTAATGTAAATTGGGGTAAGAGTCATATTTCGAACATAAGAGATTCCCACGTGAATTTCCTTAAGTTTGGGATGTGACACAAACTTCACTCACCTTGTTTCAATCAAACTCGATCGTTTGAACTATCTTTTGTGGCGCAGTCAATTATCACCAATCATTAAAAGCCAAGACCTCTTGAAATATGTGGATGGATCTTGTTCTGAACCCCCTCAATTTCTACACAAAGTTGCTGGTAAAGACTCTTCTGAACTTCAATTTCCACACAAAGTTGGATTAGTGCGACACTCACTGAATCTGTTCTAGCCCAAGTTGTTGGATTAAATATGGATTGCCTTAGAAACTGCCTTCTTTGCACCATCCAATTCTCCTATTCGTTTTCAATCGCAAAGTCTCAAGAAATTATCCCTCTCCATTAGTGATTATATTAAACGAATCAAGGGTGTTGTTGATGCCTTGGCAGTCGTTCAACAACCTGTTTCTGATCCCGATCTTGTTTTGTATACATTATCTGGTTTGGGACTAGAGTACAAGTCCTTTTACACAGCCATCACAGTTTGTGCCTCTCCTATTTGCTTCCCTGAATTCCAGTCCCTTCTTCTAAGTCATGAACAACGTTTTGAACAAGCACATCAAACTGCTCAACTGAACCTTTCTAATATTGCTTTCACTACTTCCTGTAATCATGGTCCAAATCGCAATTTCCGTCAAGATAATCATGGTCGTGGACGTTATTGTCACGACCCAAACCAGTTTAGATCCGTGGATCCACAACCAGGTCGGATTGCGACTCTCACCCCATATCCCTATGGGAGTGGCAAGCAATATAAGAACATAAGCGGAAGTATATAATATCAGTTCGAATAAAATATAAGTAATTAATTCCAATGTTCTTTAATATTACAAATTCTGAAAAAATAAACTATCTTATTCTATTACATCAATTTATCTTCTAAATTTCTATCTTTGGATCCCATTTCCCAAAGCTCTTGTTTGTGGTCTATCTTCCTTATGATATCTGAAAAACATAGTGAAATATCCGTAAGCCAAAGCTCGTGTGAGTAGACCGTTAGAGCAAGGTATTTACTCAACACCTAGTGCTACTACAAAATATATAATATAATATGATGATATGAAAATATATATGATATGAGATGATAATGAAATCTGAAATATGTATGATGATAATGATAATAAAATTAACATAATGTTCTCTCACCAAATCTCACCTTGGTCTGTATCATAAGGATATCACATGGTCATTTTATCATACTACATGCCTAAGTTTGTATGAAAATCATATCTTGTGCATCATACACAAGATAACATCAATAATGTCAACAAACACATAATAATGCAGTATGCAAGATGTTCGGTATTCGAATGGTTCAAGTCCCACATACAACCAATCAATTACATTGAGCAAGATGTCTTAGCGAACCATCCCCCCATACAGGGCCACTCTCAATGCAAGATATTCTATGTGCACAACATAATTTTAAGGGGTTTTGACCAAGAGGGCACAATTCCCCCACTTATTTGCAGTCAGGGCAGTACAAAAATCCAAGGCGTCCATAAATAGGATCATAACCTCAATGGAAAAGTGAATTACCCGAATACCAAAGGGTTGACTCTTATGATTCAGATTGGGACCCCCATACGAGGCCTATCCCAAATCCTTTCATCTTACCACAGGTATTTTGAGTCACATACCTCTCACCTTGGGAGAAAATAAATAACAATAAGTCTCTCAATGGACTGAATAGAATAATGGTATAACATGCCTTGAGTTTCAGGCAGTATACATAATAATTGGTTAATGATCAAAAAAGCCTTCTCGGCCGGGATTTTATATGCAACTCATGAATTCATTATTGCAATTCACACATAATGATAGCACAACACATATATTCACATCAGCATGAACATGAGCACAATTTCATGATACTAAGCTACTAATAATCACATTATATACCCATAAATATATGGTTGAAGCACAACTGATATAATAGTGTTATTATACGTAATATAGTTAAATATAGTAAGTCTTATGGAATTAAGATGTTCACACAAGCAAGAGTCTCCATGCAGTTCAATAGGGTTAATCAATAATAAACATAGGTCTCACAATAGTTCATAAGTTACCAATCATGCCAACATACACAAGGTTCATATTATTAAGTCTACAAGGGTACTACACTATTTAGAGGGTTTAAGAGGATCGTACTAGGGTATAGGAATTCAAGAAAGTGGTTTAAGTCATCAAGGTAAGGTGTTTAGGGTCTCAAATCACAAAATTAGGTTCACTATGACCAACCTGCAGGCTACCAGCAGGGTTTCCGGTACACCGGTAGGCCAAGCTGTAGGCAGGGTGAAGTTTTGGGCTCAACCGGCAGGGTGCTGATACGCCGGTAGGCTAGGTTATCTATACATGGAGGTGGTCATCCAGTAGGGTCCCGGTGAGGTCTCGGTACACCGGTAGGCTAGGCAGTAGACTGCATGTGCCCAAATCACACAGAGTGTCCACCGGCAGGCTAACTAGTACACCGGTTGGTCTGCCGGTTCACAAAACAGGGTTTCAGGTTATAAATGTTTCAGGGTTTATTCAGCTAGTCATCCTAGGACTTCGTGCAAGTTTAATTGGTCAATATGATGATCACGTAAGCTCAGATATGAATAATACTTACAATTTTTCTGGTTTCTTGGTTTAATTAATGGTTTAGCTTTGACATGTGATACATATGTTATTAATATCATGCAATCTTTCTGGGTTTTATTAGTATGATCATGGGGAAGGGTTATACATGCAAAAGAGAATGGAATTCCCCATGATATGACATTAGATGAGAAGTAAATACGCAAGATCTAAAGGAAAACACACCTTAATGCTAAAAGATCTATTGCCATTGTTGATCTGCTAGTTTTCTTCTAGTTTTCTGATCTTCTAGCCTTCTTCTTGTTCTTCCTAGGTGTTCCCACGAAATTTGATGTGTTCTTAATGTTTAATTTCCTTAATTAGACTTATTTTATAAGTTTTAGGTGTTAGAGTTGTAGTTGGTGTTCAATTGTTAGTCAAATGTCCTACTTTAATTATAACTAATCCTTTTTAGTCACTATATTAATTATCACGAAATTTAACTATTTAATTAAGATGTTTGGGCCTTAAATCTTAATTAGGATTTAGTAATCTTATTGAGCTTTTACATAAGTCCATAATTAATTATTAGATTTAAGTCATGTTTGGATATCATAGATTAATTCATTAACCCTGTTTCTAGCTAAGGTGTAATTCTCAGTTAATGATCCTAGTTTGTTTACTATAGTTTATAATATTAATTCTATATTTTTAACCTAATGATCTTATGTTAGTTTCTAGGTGTGGAGAATTCAATTACCATTTTACCCCTTTATATTAAGGTTTTTTTTAATCTGGATTTTTCAGGTCTTTATAGTTATAATGCTCGTCTCGTTATTCTCACGACCAACTCTTCGGATGGTATTCTTGGTGCTTCTTCCTCTGCTCATACTCCTACATGTCAATTATGTTTCAAAAAGGGACATAATGCCCTTCAATGCTACCAATCAGTTTAACCATACCTACCATGCCTTGGTGGTATGGGCATTGGTTCTTCTGATCAACAATGGTTTCCTGATAGCGAAGCCACCAACCACGTGACTGCCGACTTGCAAAGTTTGCAATCCCGATCTGATTATCAGGGTAATGATGGTATAGTAGTGGGTAACGACTCTACACTCCCTATTACTCACATTGGTTCTTGTTTTGTTCCTACTGCTTTTGGTTCATTAATGTGTTAGGAGTTCCAAATATTCGAAGAATTTAATTTTTGTGGGTCAATTGACTCGAGATCTGGATTGCTTATGTGTTTTTTCTGCTACTGGTTGCATGATCAAGGATCGGTTAACGGGGATAATACTTTACGCAGGCCCGAGTGAGGGAGGGTTATATCCCATCCCTATCAATCAAAGGAGACGTTCAAGCTATGCTGTTGTTAGACTCGGATTGGTCATCTTAAAGGTGGATGGGGACACTTGGCATATTAGACTTGGACATCCAAATAAAAAGATTCTACATCATTTAGTTGTTAATAAGGCTATCTCAGTCACTCGATCATTCATGAATAAAGATGTTTGCCCTAGTTGCATGGCAGGAAAAATGTTAAAACTTCATTTTGGTCTTTCTGATTCAATCTCTACCTCTTCTTTGGATCTAGTTCACTCAGATATATGGGTTCCAACCCCTAAGCCTAATCATTCTGGTTTTTGTTACTAATTAGTGATGGTGGATGATTTTTCATGTTTCTCGTGGCTTTACCCTCTAACTTGCAAAAGTGAAGTTATTCAATGTTTTTCTCATTTCAAGAACATGGTTGAGACTGCCTTTTCCACCAACTTAAAGCTCTTCAAATGGATGGTGGTGGTGAGTACAATAGTACTCCATTTTTACATCTGTTAGATACCAATAGCATCTTTCATCGAATCACATGTCCCCACACCCCTCAACAAAATGGGATTGTAGAACGTAAGCACATGCACATTGTTTAGATGGGCCTTGCATTACTAAATCATGCCCGCCTACCCACAAAATTTTGGCTTGAAGCTTATCAAACAAGTGTGTACTTGATTAACAGGTTACCTACTCCGGTCTTAGGCAAAAAATCTCCTTATGAAGTTCTGTTTGGTAGCCCACCGAAGTATGATCATCTACGAGTATTTGGTAGTGCTTGTTATACTTATTTGGTGCCCTATAACAAGAATAAGTTGGAATTTCGAACCAAACAATGTGTCTTCATCGGTTATGGGATCCAACAAAAAGGACATCACTTTCTTGATCCAAAATCTGGTCGTATTTATACATCTAGACATGTGATTTTTGATGAATCTCTGTTTCTATTTGCAGGCCCTCACCTTACTCCATCGTCAGACTCATCTGTGATTTTATAGTGGAAATTCCCAAATGGTGTAAACCATAGTCCACAATCTGCTGTTCCAAGTTCTCTGCCCAATCTTCATTCTTCTACAAGTCAAAGCAATACATCTCCTCTCCATATCGCAGAAAATTTGGTCTCTTCTCCTGGCTTGTCTTCTACTAAGATCCTAATCCACCTTCTCCCTCACCTTTGATTGACCATGATCCATGATCACAATTAATTGCATCATCCCATGTTCCATCTCTAATCTTAGAACCTGATCCTACGTTAACTCAACCTTTGGCCGTTAACTCATCCAATGATTACCCGTCTCAAATAGGGTATTCAAAAACCCAAATCCTGACTTTCTACCAAACATCCCCTCCCATCATGCTATGTTACTACACTTCAGCAACTACAACCTGACCCCTCCTGCTACACTGTAGTGACCCTAAACCGGAAATAAACAAATAATTAATTTAATGAATTAAATAAGAATGAACGAAATTCAAACTTAATTTGATTTTATTATGCCTTTAAATTAATATAGAAACTTGAATTAGTTGACATTAGAAGGAACCATAATTATTGGGTATTTTTCAAAAATTAAATTAGTGTTAAAGCATAAGCTAATTAGAGCATAGGGTGGTTTTCGAACAAAGGTATACATTTTGGGGTCTATGTGCAATTAGATTACTTGAGGGGCATTTCTAGTAATTTATTAAATTAAAATTCAAAATGGAACGCATGGGTGTTGTGGGGTGATCGTGGGGTTGGTAGTGTGAGATATGGAAGGGAAATTTCCATAAAACCTCTCCCTTACCTTCCATCTCATAAGAATCAGCATTAGGAGAGTTCTTGTAGGGTAATAAGAAGAAGAGGTAAAGGTTAGGGCAGAAAAACCCTTGCCGCCATTTGCTTTGAAGAGGAAAAGAAGAAGAAGAGAAGAAGAAGAAGAAGGAGGAGGAGGAAACCGTAGTAAATCAAATATCGGAATGAGCATAGATAAATCTCATTTTCTGTGTGGATCCTATGGAATCCTGTGGTCGATTTCGGATTTTTCAGATGAATTTGTATCTTGAATGTCTTATGTATGAAAGCATGCCTTATTTGATTATATTCGATAATTGATGACTTCTTGTGTTGCGATTATTCGATTGAATTGGAAAGGTATTTATACATGATTTTGGAACGAAGGTTTTCAAGTTATGGGAATTATGTCTAGATCCATTAAATATGATATAATTTCTAGTTTAAATCATACCTTGGATTATTTGGATTCCAATGCTTCAAGTTTGAAGTGATTCCGATGTGTACTGTGAAAGTTATGACCAAAACACATTTCAGACCTAGGATCTGGAATTTCTATCCCGTGATCCATCAGCAGGTACCGGTACACCCGCCAACTTGCTGACAAGGACTAAAAATACACAGTACAAGGGCCATCGGCCGGTACCGGTACACCGGCCAACCCGCCAACATGGACCACTTTTGAGGGAGTTTAGTTGCTAAAGGGGGTGTATTCAACGTACTAAGTCACCTATGAACTAAACTAACTATATACTTGGTCTATTGAGATTAAAAGAAGGTCTATGGGATTAGACTCACCTACGTGGGACCTACTTAGTTTTCCACGGCACTGTAATACCCCGTATTTTTGAAAGGGCAAAAATTGTAAGTTTCCCTTGTAATTTTCAGGTCGGACTGGACTAGGTCGGGTCTGGTCGTAAAACAAGAGTCGAGGTCGGCATACCTCGGTAAGTGTAATTGTAAATTTCTGGTATATACGTAAGGGTAATTATAA
>JAUPMG010123390.1:0-25438 GCA_031762675.1 Pachysandra terminalis | reverse complement strand
CTAAACCCTCTACCCCTTTTGAATTCCTCATCTCTACCCTTGATTCATAACCATCTCATCTCAACCCCTCCTTTCCAGCTACTTCAAATCCAACCTTTAATTCAATTTTTCTAAACTAATACCCTCACTTCTATCACCACCTTTATTTACAACAATGCCATCACCTATTTACCAAAATGCCATGTATGCACCTATTTAGAAATTTCTCTATAGTTTTACTCTATGCTTTAAAAAAATGAATGTCACATATTATAGTATGCCAGTACTTCTTCGTCATATATATAAAATGATTAAATAAAATAAAATAATAATAATAATAAATAAATAAATAAAATAGGGTTTTGTTTTCCTTTTGAACGGATCAGGTTGTTACAATATACCATCCCTTGGAGGAAGGGGTGAGAGTCACGTCTCAGAATTCGAGTGCACCTTGATAAAGGGGCCTAGATTTGGGATGTGAAAAAGTGGTATTAGAGCCTATGTTATTTGAAAGCACTTAAGCATATGATGTATCATAAGCTTTGTTTTGAATAAAACAAAAATATTATTGGATTTTGATTTTCTTTGTTTTTGATTAATTTAAAAAAAAATTAGTGTTGGATATCAATTTAAATATTTTTCTTTTATTTTTTTTCAAGTTCGAGGATGAAATGCGTTTTAAGGATGGTAGATTGTAACACATTGAACAAACGTTTTTTAAAGTGTTCGAAATTCGATTGGCTTATTTGATTGAGGAATTCGTATGATCACAATATAGAATAGTCGATCATTTCGGGTGTAATTAATTATCAATGGGCCTGATTAATTAGACTTGAGCTTAATTTAAAGGAATTGGCCTAATTAATAATGAGTGTTTAAGTAATTAGTTATGGGATTTAATTAATTAATTTAAATGGATTATTAGGCCTAAGGAGTTCCCTTAAGGCCAAAATATTAATTGGATTCTAAATTACATTAAAATTGGTGTAAAAATAATAAGTGCTAGAAAATAGGATCTACAGATGTAATAACCCAAACTAAAATAATATGGTTAACTTATAATTAATAAAATAATATGGAGTAATTTAAAATTTTAGTAAATTAACTCATTAGTTTGACTTTGACTTGTTGTTATTGGTGGTTGTACTGTTGGAAACTAAGTGCAACACACACAGTTATAACTCTCATAAGTTATAATGAAGGGCTAGGATCTTGTAGGAACTTTTAATTTAATTGAATGGCTAAGGTTTAATAAAGGAATACTAATCTAATAAGGATTAAGTTGGATAAGGAGTAATAATTAGTACAACTATAACTAGGACACTTAATCTAATGATTAGGATTAAAGTAATCTAATATAAGGGTAGAGAATTAAGACTAAACCTAAACTACGAACAACTCCTAGACTACGTTAAATTCTGTAGAAAAACTATATAAGAACTAGACTTGGAAGTATGGTATTCTTTTCAAAAGAGATAAAGTAGTACAACAGGTTAATTCAACTGGAGAAGCTAAGAGTTGTAGAAGATCAATCTTGAAGATGAAGAAAAAGGTGTTCTACCCAACACCATTAAGAATTCGAGGTAAGTATTCAAATAAAACCTTATTTTTGACATGAACTAGGTATATATGTGATACTCCTTGAGTACGACATAGCATAACAATTAACAATCTCTTTCTTCTACTCCCTAATCAAACATGATCAAAGGTGTATATTTTTAACTTCTTGTGTATTTAAGTCTAAGAATGTGTTATAACATGAAGGAATAAAAATTCAATAAATATAAAGAAACCATCACTATATATTAAGAAATTGAAAAGAAGAACAAAACCTGAAGATTTATCAAGATCTAAAATATCAATTAAAAATCCAATTAAAATAATTTTAAATAAGTTATTTTATATTTGTTTTGGTTCCTTTGTTCGTTGGAAACACCGTGTTTACCATTGAGGCGATTCCGATAGGTATATAAAAAGTTATGGCCAAATTACCGAACATACATCAAAGCTGAAAACCTAGAAAACCCTCTGAGAAATTGTTTTGTGCTTACTGTCCAATGTGCTGAGGATTTTTAGTATATCGAGAGGTGAGAAAAATCCTAGTTCAGCCTCAAGGTAGACTAGGGGTATACCAAATTTTTGAAGTTGTTTCGATTGTTATGAAATTTAGCAAGCATTTTTTAAATACCCTAATTAAACTATATGTGGTGTTAGATTTTGAAATTGATGAATATTTTGCATAAAGTACCAATGGAAGAGGCTTTGGCCTTATCTACCAACATTTGATATTTTGATTATCATGTTAAAGCATGATATAATCATATTCTACTGACTTTATTACACATATTCACATACACAATTGATTGCTTAGCTAATGTGCACAATTCAGTTGCACGGCATATGCTTATGGAGCATGATGACCTTGATTTGGGTCTAATGCATTGACTTTATCCCATAATTTCATATGTATGAAATTTATGGATATAATGACATTTATTGTCATCTGGAAATTACAATGTTGGTGAGGAAGTCCCGGATGGACAACTTTTGCATGTGTTGAGGGAGTCACAATCCCAATAGACCGATCTTTATTCATGTCTTGTTGGACAGATGATTGAGTGGAATTATGTTAGTAGATCGTCTAATGTATGGTTCACAAAGGAAGTTCTGGGTCATGCCTTAGGATTCATCCCAGTGATAAACAAATATGTGAGGAAATTGTGCCCTTTAGGTCGGAGCCCTTTGAAACTATGATGTGCACATAGAGTAATCTACTATCATGGCCTTGTATTGGGGGGATGGAATTCACACTGGAGGGACATCTTGTATAGTTGAGATTCAATCGGGTGTGGAACATACACAAATCGAATGCCAAACAACATGTATATTGCATTTCATATGAATGTGCTTGAATCACATGTGGTGATTATATATATATATATATATATATTGTTGCATAAGCATACAAATAATGGAACCAGCATATCATATTGCATTGCACATCACAACATATCATATATATTTCATTGCATTATCATATCATATCATTATTTGCATACTAATATTCTATTTTTGTCTATCGGAATACCATTGAAGAGTAGCATTGTCCATACTTCAATCTTAAATATTGTTTTAACTTGTTTACTTACAAGCTAAGTGTAGCTTACGCTTTCGAGCAACATATTTCAGGACCTATAGATGAGGGATGATCAAGATGGAGGACATGCATATGATGAACACCCTTGTTATAACGAGAATGCTGATTGTTGAAAGTAGATTTTGTAGTAGGACTTATTGATTTTATTTGATTTTAGTAGTTGGTAGGTTTTGATTGGAACATGAGACTCGAAGTAGTTTTAGTTTATTTCCATTGTTTTGATGTTTGATGTAATGGATTGATTTTAAGGATATTTATTTCCAGATTTATAATTATCTTAATGAGATCAATGTGTTTTGCAATGTATTGACTACCACTCCCATGTGGAATGGGGTGAGAGTCATATTTCGAATCTTATATGGACTCCAATGAGATCTCTAAGGTTTGAGATGTGACAAGAGATTTGGTAGGATTCTCTAGAAGTCAAAAATAGAAGCTTACTAGTTGTATTAGGACTTTAGGTGCTTCCTAACACCTAATATTATACAAATAAGACTTTTAGGTGAATCTAAACCTTGGAGATCATCGAAAAACGTGGGAAGCTTAGGGCGAAAACTCTAGCCTCTCTAAACCCTAAAAGATAATTAGTGAAGGTTAATTGAAGAGGAAGAAGAATCAACACAAGGGATCAATCCAAAAAAAGTCATAAGAGATGAGTAGGATGTGATCTACTCTGATGATGAGTTTATTCTATGACTGTATGAAGCTTTCCTATGTCTTACATATTTTTTGATGATGCTTTACATGTTTCCTTATGATATCTACATGTTTCTACATAATCTATTGTGTATATATATATATATATGTGTGTGTGCGTGTGTGTGTGTGTGTGTGTGTGATTTATAGTTGATGGGTTTGCTAGAAAGTGTGGATTTATGATGTATGATTTATGGATATTAGGGTTTAGTATTTATATTGTTTCTATGAATAGATTACATGTTATTTGTATGTTCACATGATTGTTATAATGCTTAATTGATCCTATATGCATATATGTTCCTTTTATAGATAAATTAGGGTTTATTTCCTTTGTGAAAATAGACCAAATGTGTTATATTTGACTGTGAGTTTATAATGCATTTTGTTGTTGATTTAATTATAAATTGGTGCATTATTTGGTGTTTGCTCATTAAATTTTATGTATTTAATAATATTAAAGTGTTAAAATGGTTATATAGTTCAATACCTTTAAAACCGTGAAATCTGGAAACTTAGGCAGACTCGTAGGCAAACCAAAGGTATGTCGAAGACCTACCAAAGGTATATCTAAGACATTGCAAAAAAATACCCTCTCTCTGGTTATGCCACCAAGGAACTTAGGCAAACCGAGGGGGCTACCGAAGGTCCCTCGACATGCCGAAGACCCCGCCGACAACCCTACCGAAGCTTCCAATAATTTTTATTATTTTTGTTCGTATTTTATTTATGTTTATTAGAGTCATATTAATCGATTTGGATGTTTGCATGTTTGCATGGACTAATATGTGTTGCATATGATATAAGATTAAAAATCTTATGGAGAAGGTTGAGGGTGAGAAATCCCAATAGATCACTTAAAAGATGTGTTGTGCTTATCATGGAGGATGTTGGTGACATCTTTAGGATGGTTTCCCATAACTTGAAACAAGTTAGGGGATTTTATCCCATGGGATGCAAGTCCTAGAACTGCGGTGTGCACTTAGAACACCTGAAAACCTGATTGCCAAGAGTGGCCCAGGTTATTCCTTGGGGTTTGGTGGTGGTTATGCATGGTATAGACAATGACATAGAGAGGAAGTAAACCATAGTCTGATTTTCATGTGTGACCTGGACAAAGAGGTCTTGGGGGCTATTGGTTGTTCATATTGGTTTTTCGATTGCCATGTGCGGCCCATGTTTGGTACCTTGGGGTTATGCCAATAAGAGAGTGTTATCAAGTCCAATTATCAAGAGTGGCCCGAGTGGTATCCGGTGTACACCTTGGGGACTGTGATGCATTCACAAAAGATCTAGAGGATAGTTAGTTAATTGGAATTATGATTATGATATTGTTCGCATTATGCATGTGATGATATAAATGTTTTAATAATGTTATGCATGATTTATGTGTGTATGTTTATCTATGTGAAAGCATGGAGCCTAATACTTGATTAGAGAACTCCATGGCACTTCTTACAAGAAATGAGGTACATGATGCTTGATGATGAGGAACATTAGTAGATTAGGATAATTGATTGTTATTATATTAGGGATTATTTATGTATTGGATTGATGTAATAGTTAATAGGGAATATTTTTAGATTTTATTATAGGTTTTGATTTGATTGGAATTATTATTATTAATATTAAAGGATTTTAATATTAATTTAAGATTTAATTTCAATTGATTTAAATTACTTCTGTTGTACATGCTATTGTTTTTATGCTTATGATTTGGTATACCATCCTTTGGAAGAAGGGGTGAGAGTCACGTTTGGGAATTCGAGTTCACCTCGATAAGTGGGCCTGGATTTGGGATGTGACAATATCTATATCTCTAAAATCGATAACCCATTAGGAATACATTATCTTTATCAAGAATTGAAAATCTATATACGTGTGTATTTATATATTTATATATATATATATATATCTTCAAGAAATCGATAAAACCATTAGGCCTATGTAATCCTTAACAAAATCAACAACCCTATCATTATAGATAATTTCAAGAAATTTTTAAAACCAATAAGCCTATGTAATCTTTATCAAAATCAACAATCCTATCATTATAAATATTTCAATAAATTGTAAACACCATTAGGCCTATGAAATCTTTATCAAAATCAACAACTCTATCATTATAGATAATTTCAAGAAATCGTTAACACCATTAGGCCTATATAATTTATATCAAAATCAATAACCTAATCATTATAGACATTTTCAAGAAATCATTAACACCATTAGGCCTATTTAATCTTTATCAAAATCAACAACACTAAGTCTTCTAAAGATTAAAATCGATTAAAAATAGAAATCCCACATGTATATTGTAAGAGTCCGAAAATCATAAATAGAAAATCATTTATATATTAAGGGTATGATAGTAATCTAATTAGAATCTAATATGAACTATATGCTCAAACACTTTTATACTTACTATATAATTGAATTTTAATTAAGTTATTGTATGAAGACTTTTTATGATCATAAATTATAGCATAATCTATTGTTTGGAGATTAATTAATGAGAATTGGGACTAATTTATTAGTCTTGGGCTTAATTTAAAATAATTGGGCCTATTTAATTGAATTGGACTTAATTAATTAACTATAGGCTTTAATTAATCAAATTACGTTGCTTAATGGACTTAAGTAGTTTCCTTAAGGCTCAAAACATTAAAATAGACTTAAATTAAATTTAACATTCGTATAGAAGTGATAAGTTCTAGAAAAAAAGGACTTAGATGTAAGGTAGGAGTCTGTAATAGCCTAAAATAGAAGTATACTAGGTGTACTAGAACTATAGATAGGGGAATCATAATACAATATAAAATAAATTATTAAAAATACTTTAATAGGTCCGGATGTCAATGATTCAGACCTGTACAGTTCTTTGGATTTTTCTGGGTTTGTGGTTCCAACTTTGGTATCTGATTTCTATCCTCATTCATTTTCTAGGGTCCACAATCTTCATAATTATTATATTATACTGAATTTATCATATTAAAATATATGTATAACATGATAATCAAATTAAATCGCTGATTAACATATACATGCTTATATAGTTTTATCAATCAATCTAATGTAATAAACATAACACTTCAGTTCATAAGAGAACTAGATGTTTAATCTAACATGGATTCAGATTTGGACATTGTCAAATAGTATCAAAGCGATATTAATATTAAACATAATATCATACTTTAATGATCTCAAACAAAACCCAAGAGAAACTTTACAGATTTTACAACTTACCGTTATATTCTTTTGATCCAACTTTGTTCTTCTTTTCAGCTTCTTCTTCTTCAATCTCAATCCCAGCTACCACCCACGTTTTCTCTCTCCTTTTCTCTCAGCCAAAGCCTTAATCTCTCTTACTTCTTGCTATACACGATTCTCCCCTTTTCCTAAATTAGTTAGAAACCTTATCTCTACATATCCTCACCCAATTAGAAATATTCTAATCTAGTTCTAACAAATCTTAATTATTTATCTCAATCCAAATCTAATTAGGAACTCCAATTCCTTTCTAACTTAAATTAGAATCCTTCTAGAAGAACTAATAACTTTTAATCAAGATTAATCTAATGGTTTAATCGTCTACTTCTAATTCTACTAAGTTTTAGTTTTGTTAATTACACTATACTCCTTCAAAGTTTCATCTAATACAACTTAACCCCGACATTAGCCCATAAGCCCATTAGATTAAATCCATTCCGATCGATCAAAGTTTTCGCTCCATCGCAATTGTCAATCGATCGTGTTTCTCGATCGAGCGACTTTCCCGATCGATCGACTTTGCCAATCGATCAACCTTATTAATTACATTTTTATCTCAATTTCGCAATTCAATTACAATGCATCACTTAATTATTAATTAACTATTAAATATGGGTTAGGGTCACTTCAAATTTGTGCATAGAAGAAGAGAAGAAGGAAGACGAGAGTAGTAGAGAATTCAAATACAAATTCTACAACACATCAAGGTAAGTAGTTTATTCTACTTACAAATTCTACAACACATCATGATTATTTGAGGTTTAATGGTGGATTTATGAGATATGTCTTCATGATTTAATTGCCATTGTATTTGATATGACCATGTTTGGCTTTCTTTGCATTTACTGATGAAAAGCATTTATTTTTAAGTCAAAAATGATTATCAAGTAATCTAAGTTGCATAATTTATGATGAGGATGGAAGAAGTCCAGAACATTTGAGTTCGGACTGTCATTGGTTGGCGCGTCGGTACACCGACGAGCTTACCGATGGATAATGTAGTGATAGACTGCTTTCGTTGGTAGGCTTCGGTGCACCGACCAAGCCACCGACAGGGAACCACTGCACCAAATCGGTAGGCGTGTCTGTACACCGATGGGCCTACCGATGCTGAATATTTTTGATAGGTATGATTTCGTCGGTAGGCTTGGGTGCACCGACAGAGCCACTGACAGGGACTGACTGTTACCGATCGGTAGGCGTTGTCAGTACACCGACAGGCCTACCGATGGAACACGTGGTGTAATTTGAGTCCGTAGCTAGGCGTTGGTACACCGACGGGCTTACCGACGGATTGATTTCCAGACAGTTTTGGACTGTTTTGAGGGACTTGTTTGGGATAATTTGAGGGTAAGGATGTCGGCAATGGTTTGGGCTTAATTGTGCGTGATGCTTGTGCTAATCTACCTGACACACACCTTAGATTATTTTCGGGTTAAGTTGTTGATTATTTATAGTCATTAGGGTGTGAATGATGAGATCCAATGGATTATCTACGTGTATGGGCGTGTGGATAGTTTCCAAGGGAGATTGTCATTTGGGTCCAATGAATTCATTTCATTAATACTATGTTTCATGCGTAATATTGAGTGTACTCAGAAGTTGGGAAATAATAGGATGCCTAGACCTGTGGGTTGAATGGCCTACGAAATGAGTTATGGGTCATAGTTGATCCATAAGGTCAGCGCTGGACCTTGAGTAATGTACACTCTAAAGTAAGCTAATGGTGGCCTTCATACCATGGGTTAGCGCCCGAAATAATGAGGGGGCTGCCGGAAGTCATGTAATGGCCTAAACCAATTAAGAGGTAATTAATTGTGTTTAAAACCTTAATATGAAGTTATCTAACCACTCGATCGATAATCGGAGTTGAACCGACAATATGATGAAGTATAATGTGATTTCCTAGAACCTAGCGTTTTGCACCATAGTAAACCCTTGTGTGTTAAATGAAAGATTGTTTAAATATGTTAATTTTGTGATGAGGTGTATGGTAGGGATGAGAGTAGTTATGAATGGGTGGTTTGGATTGGGTGGTTGTGAATAAAGGGTTAGGATTGGGGTAGTTGGAATTAGAGAAGGGGGATTTTGACAAGTGGCATAGGTTGGTTAGAAGGGGAGTGAATGAAGACAAATCCTCATTCTTGTCTTTCGGGAATTTGGGAAGGAGAATGAGGATTGGAGAAGGAAGGAACTCAAGGAGGATTGAAGGTTTTTGCTAGATGAAATTAAGGTAAGTCATAATTTCTTGAACATAATTAGTTGAGTCTTGATTTTCTCTATTTTTACATCTATTTTGATTTTAATTTCCTATTGAGAGGTTTTTGTAATGGATATTATCTTTTAGATTAGTTTAAATGCTTTTTTTGATGTTCTTGATTATATGAGACTGTATGAAAACAATAAAGGATAGAAAACCCCTCAGTTCTGCCCAGTTTGCGACGTTCGGCGGCCAACTCGACGCGCCGAACGGTCGTCGAATATGAATTCTGGGCCAAGGGCAGACATTTCGGTGCGCCGAAAGGTCGCCGAGGTTGAATGTCAGTTGAAGAGCCGAGATGGCTTCGGGGCGCCGAAATCTGCTTTGGTGCTCCGACTAGAGCGCCGACATGGTCGTCGAAACAACAAGTCCTGGAAACGTCGCCGAATCTTAGAGTGGTCCACTGAGGAGGGCATCGAAAGTTGCTTCGGTGCACTGAAGGGGACACTAAAGAGGTCGCCAAGAAAGGAGGGTCTGGAAATGTCGCCGAATATTAGGTGAGCTCCGCCGAGGAGGGAGCCGAAAAGGGTTTCAGTGCGCCGAATATTAGGTTAGACTAACTTAATTTAATTAGTTGTGGTTTAATTGTGTAGTGTAGAAGTTGTTGAATGCCATGTCTGTTCATTGGGTTGTTGTATGACTTTGTACTTGAACTTGTGAGTGTGACTTGATAATATAGTTTTTTTGAAATGTTTTGTTGGATTGTGGTGTGTTCCTTGTCTATGTACAATAATATCCATGATGAATCATATGCCATACTTAATGCACCATGTATACTAAGTCATGCATAATGCATTGTAGTTAGACGCACATGGTGTGTTAATAGTATAATTTTTATCTTGTATTGGATTAGCTATGTGTAGAGTAACAATGTGAGAGACATAGATAGATGTATTTGCTGGTTTAATTTCCAATACACTCTGTACACAAGAATGTATGCTTAGTTAGTGTGCACTATTACACTTCACTACTTCACTGCAGCGCATAGACTCTAGACCATAGTTGGTCAACGAGTATAACCCTGTGTTCTAAGACCTCAAGGTTGGGTCTTGTGACTGGACATGAGTGTGATGTGAATATCACATCTAGGGAGGGACGGGCTAGATTTAGGTGAGGGCGTAGCTAACCCAATAGACTTATCTTAGCTTGAGGGCTCTGTGCCAAGTACAAGAAAATATAAGAAATGACCTCTATAGTTAAGTCAAATGATCATGTTTTTATGAGGGATCCGCAGGTTGCTATAAGTCTTGGTCTACGGACCACTGATAAAAAATAAGTGGGAGGATTGTGCCTCCTAGGTTGAAAACCCTTAGAACTGTGCGATATCTGTAGAATAGCCCTATTTTCATGGACCGTATATATAGGGGATGCATTCAGCTTGCTAGGACATCCTGGAGTGCATTCAGGTTGCTGGGATACCCCAAAATAGAGGCTAGATCAGGAGGAAACAAATTATATTGACACTCTACCAGGGTTGCATTTGCAGAACATATAGATTTGATTGTTAGCTCACCTTGGTGAGGTTCTATAACTTAGATTGCATAGCATGCATAATAAAATTACTTACCTCATGCATTGTATTGTTGGACTTCTCTTATGTTTTGGAATTTTAAAAAATGTAGACATAAAGAATTTCAGGACAAACTTATATATTCTTGAAATTATAGTACTTATAAGCTTATAACTTATGCTTTCTAGCAATATTTTTCAAGGCCTATAGTAGAGACTATTGCCAAAGAAGAACCTGCAAAAGAAGGAGGCTTTGAAGAAGAATACGAGTTTTACTCCTACGAATGACGCATTTGTAATGTTTTGCTTAAACTCTGATAGTTTTTATTTTGGTCTGTTTGGAGATACCTGTGTTGGTATCTATTGTAATTATGATTTGGAACCTAGAACAGTTTTCTTCTAATTTCCGCTGCACATTTTGAAATTAAGTATTACATTATCTCTATAAATTTTTGAATGATGGTTTAAATTGTTAGCACTATAAACTGTTATTTAACTGCCAGTCTCCTTACAAGGAAGTGAATGTCATAATCTAGACTCCTCTGAACCCTAAGCGGTCTCATGAGTTCAGGTTGTGACAAGTCCCTGGGACATTATTCTCGAATTATTGTTATGGAAGTTGCAAGAGGGACACTTAGCATAACACATAAAACATTGGCATTATCCATGTCATTGTATTGTGAATTATGTTTGAGCATTACTAGAAGCATCTAAATGTGCACATGCATCATTCATACATTATATTGCTTGCCATACCTTACTTGTTTATCGATGATTTTTGAATTATGTTATGGATATGAATTGGTAGTGGAATCATGCTTACTGGGCATTCAAAGCTCACGTAACATCTTAAGTTGCAGGATGAGTTTATGCTTTAGGTTAAGGACCTCATTGGAGATACTGGAGATGTTATTTATTTGTTTATTTTCTGTTGTCATGAACCATATATTTCATTTGGCACATGTTGTAATAATTAAGGCTCAGCTAAAGCCTTTAGATTATTTTGGATACTTTGAATTTTAAATTTGTTGGCATCCTTCTAATAATGTTATTTGCTTCCGCAACTCTGAGATGAACGTTTTATTATGATGTCATCAAGTACCTTGTTGTTATGATACGAATATACGCGATCCAGAAATGGATCCCGAAGGTTACACCTCGTGATCCGTGCCAACCCACATGGGGATTCAGGCGGCGAGGTCAGAGGCATGACAGATTGGTATCAGAGCCTAAGGTTTTAAAAAGAGTTAAGGATGTTAACAAACTTTAGAATTTAGGTATCACGTAGAAACATGAAGTTAGGATGGAGGAACATAGAAATCAAATTCTAGGATTTGTGTGTTGCTTGATGATGTGGTTAAACCACTTATGCATGTGAACTTTATGATGAAGTGTATGGGAATAGAAATCTAAATATTTTCTTGTATATTGTAGATGGTTGGGAGAAGAGGTAGGTCTGCTATTGGTGAGGAGTCATCCTCAGACCCTCGAAATCAGGCAGACTCTCGACTGGCTGGTGTCTTCCAGATATTGGGGGATATTGCATCGATCCAGAGAGGTCAGATGCAGAGGGAGGAGCAACGATAGCTAGTGATTATTCCTATTTCTTGGCTTGAGAAGTTCAAATTGTCGCAACCTACTTAAGTGGGCTTGGGAGAGCCGAGCCGAGCTCAGAACTGGTTATTAGACACTAAGAGGATATTCCACACTATGGGATGTCCCGAGGACTAGAGGCTGGTGCTAGCCGCATTCATGTTGAAGGTTAAGGATTTACATTGGTGGGATATGGTCAAGAGGAACCATACGTGAGCCATGTCGTAGGCACATTCAAGGAGCAATTCCTGGAGACATTTCTACCGAGTAGCTACTGGGATGGCTCTGGATTTCATGCAACTGGAGTAGGGGCCTCACTCTGTGGCCCAGTATGAGGCAAGGTTTGCCATGATGTCTAGGTTTGCACCTCATATGGTAGCGAACGAAGCGGATAAAGCCACTAAGTTTGAGGAAGGTCTGTGATCAGCTGGTCGATCGAGAGTCGTGCCCTAGATGCATAGGACTTACTCTGATGTCCTAGAGTGTGGTCGACACGTGGAGAGGGACCTAGATCGGACTACTGCTCAGCTAGATTAGCCCAGGCAGGATAGGGGCAGTCGCTCCCACCAGTATCAGCAAAGGTAGGGCTTTGACAGGCGTTAGAGAAACGATAGACCCACCAGGATTCCACCAACAGATACAGTTGCACCTGTACCTCAAGATGCTCAGCGACAACCACTTCAGTCGCAGCAGCAACAGTACTTTCAGCGCGAGAGGAGGACATGCTTCAACTGTGGGAAAGCTGGACATGTTGCTCGTAGTTGCAGACTCCCAGTGAGGACGGATGCCGGTAATTTTGCACCTCTCAGGCCAGTGCAAGGTGGGCGTGCCAATGCTATGGCGAGCACTTATTCGGCTTAGAGGGGCGATCGTGTGTCTAACGTGGTTGTCGAAGGTACTCTTCACTTGTTTCATACACCTGCGCATTTGTTTTTCGATTCCGGAGCTTTGCACTCTTTCATTTCATATAGTTTCATGCTATTTCTAGGATTGGAACCTAGCATGTTAGAGTCACCTTTGAGCATAGTTAATCCAATTAGAGAGATTGCTACTCTACACCAGGTGTGTCATGCCTGTGTGGTGAGAATGGGGATCTAAATCTTGAAGTTGACGTGATAGTGCTAGACATGTCGGATTTTGATATGATCTTTGGCATGGATTAGCTTGCTGCCTATCATGCCAGGGTGAACTGTTTTGAGAAGACTCTAGTATTCGAACTCCTTGGGGGTGAACGAATTACCTTTCTCGGGACTGAGAAAGATGTATACCAGTCAGAGTTTTTGAGTACAACAGTTGGGGGTAGGCAGTTGTCCTTAGAAGATATACCCATTGTGTGTGAGTATAGAGTTTTTTTTCAGGAGATCCCTGGCTTGCCACTGAGAAGGTAAATTAACTTCAGTATTGAGTTAGGGCCTGACACATCTCCCATATCACTTGCGACTTATCGGATGGCTTCGACTGAGTTACGCGAGCTGAAGGAGCAGCTTGATGGATTGAGTGCACTTGGTTTCATAAGGCCGAGTACTTCTCCATGGGGTGCACCCATACTTTTTGTAAAGAAGGACGGTTCACTCCGTCTCTGTGTCTATTATAGGCAGTTGAACCGGGTTACAGTGAAGAACAAGTACCCTCTGCCTAGAATTGATGTCTTGTTTGATTAGTTGCGAGGAGTTCAGTACTTTTCCAAGATCGACATGAGGTACGGATACCATCAGCTCAGGATCAGGACGAGAACATCCTTAAGACGGCCTTTCGCACTCGTTATGGACACTACGAGTTTGTGGTGATGCCGTTTGGGTTGACGAATGCACAGGCAGCATTCATGGATTTGATGCACTGTGTGTTCAGACCCTACCTAGATCAGTTTGTAGTCATCTTTATGGACGACATTCTCATCTACTCGAGGTCTAGAGAGAAGCACGATGAGCATCTGAGGATTGTGTTACACTCTTTGGGAGCACCAGCTATTCACCAAGCTTGAGAAGTGCGAATTCTGGAAGGACGAGGTGAGGTTTCTCGGCCATGTAGTTTCTAGAAGAGGTATCTCAGTGGATTCGTCTAAGGTGGATGCTGTGTTGGGCTGGGAAATACCAAAGAACGCGTCCGAGATCAGGAGTTTCCTTGGTCTTGCAGGCTAATACAAGAGATTTATAGAAAAATTCTCTACCATAGCAGCTCCATTGACCCGCCAGAGGAGATGGATTGAGCTTCTTAATGATTATATATCGACGCTCAGCTATCATCCAGAGAAGGTGAATGTGGTAGAAGATGCTTTGAGTAGGAGACCTCGTGGAGTACTTGCTCAGCTGATGTACCAAGAGTGGAGTTTGCACAGAGCCATAGAGGACTTGGGGTTGCGTTCGGTTGGCCAGAAGGGGGAGAGCTAACTTTTCAGCTTAGTTGCTAGACCGTCACTTGAGCATCGCATTGCAGCAGAACAGAGGACAGATCTTGAGCTTTAGTGTTTAGCTGCAGATGACGCAAAGACGGAGTGGATAGTACACTCTGATGGTTTGATCAGATATCAGGGTCATCTCTGTGTACCAGATGATCAACATATCAGAAGAGAGATCCTAGAAGAGGCCCACAGCTCTCGTTATTCTATTCATCCGGGCAGCTAAGATGTACTGCAATCTGCGAGTCAACTATTGGTGGCTTGGAATGAAGAGAGAGATAGCACAGTTTGTGGCGAGGTGCCTCACTTGCCCGTAGGTAAAGTCACAAACCAAACCAGAAAATCCTAATTTCTGAGACTTCTGATTTATTCGCAACCTTCACCCCATATTTCTATGGGAGTGGATAACAATGGTCAAAACATAAGCGGAAGTCAATTACAGTCCTAGTAAGATATAAGTAACTAAAAAATACAAATTCTAAATCTGATACATTCTAGAGAAGAAAAGTCTAAAACTAGACTAATACTACAATTTATCAGAGTGCTATACCCAACCAAGTTTTTCTCTCCTCAACCACACTCGTCGAATGGAAAGATCTTCCTCTACGATGATCTCCTTAGCTGTTGACCGACTAAGGATCCTAAAAAATTGCTAAAAAGCATGAGCTATAAAGCCAGTAAGTTAGATAATTTCATGAATATATAAGTTTAGTCCTAAAAATCAGACATTCACAATACCTCTTAGTCCAAACAGTAAAGAGGACATAATCAACAAAATGCATGAGGTATATTATTTAATTTAATGCATGCTGTGCACCTAACTTACAACCTCACAAAGGTGAGCTAGCAAACAATCCAAGATGCTGTGCAAATGCATCTCTGGTAGAGTGTCAATGTCACCTGTTTCTTCCTGATCCTGCCTCTATTCGGGGTGTCCCAGCAACCTGAATGCATCCCTCGTATGAACGGTCCAAGGAATAGGGCTATTCTACGTTTACAACGTAGTTTTAAGAGTTTTCAACCTAGGAGGCACAATCCCCCCATTTATTTTTGATCAGTGGTCCGTAGACCGAAACTTGCAGCCATCCTGCGGATCCCTCAGAAAAACATGATCATTTGACCAAACCACATAGGTCCTTTCTTATCTTTTCTTATCCTTGGCACAGAGCCCTCGGGCAAAGAGAAAGTCTATTGGGTTAGATATGCCCTCAACTCAATCCAGCCAGTCCCTCCCTAAATGTGAAATTCACATCACTCTCATTTCCAATCACAAGACACAACCATGAGGTCTTGGAACAAGGGGTCATACTCTTTGACCAAACGATGGTCTAGAGTCTATGAAGTGTAGTGGAGTGGTGCACATTAACTAAACATTCAAGTAGTAATGTACAGGGCATAATTACAACAGTTCACACAAAATACACATCATAATTCAACAACACGAAATGTAACCACTGAGAAGCAAACACATAAGATTAACTAAGCATTCAAGTGTAATGTGTTAGAGATAATATTAACTATAGATCTACTGAAAATTCCATGTCTATCATTCATATTGTGTGTACAAGGTGCATTAAATCTAATTAATGTATTCCTTCCATATATCTCTACATATCACTACCTAACACTTCATCAATTCATGTCATGGCTGAGAATTTCATTCAACAATTATGATGAGTGTGTACGACTTACAAACTTTACATATATATTTCATTATGTAAGGATGTATTAGAACTAACGTAGGCATACATTCCCTACTTGTTCACATGATGCTACTTAACACTTTACTAATCTAAGTTATGAGATAAGACTACATATCCGCTTAAAACTACTTTACACTACACTAATTCATGTTATAAGGCAATAACTACATTGTCAACATAATAGGTGCATGGATCATACAACTAAGTTACATACTATGCTATTGTACAACACCTAACAACATAAATTCCTAAGTCCTAATTAGCATGTTCAGCGAGGTCCTCGGTGCACTGAATCCTGCCTCGGCGACCTCTTTGGCGTACTCTTCGGCGGACCTCTTTGTGGTTCGGCGACATTTCCAGTGAACATCTTTCTCGGCGCCCTCTTCGGCGCACCGAAGCGAGTCTCGACGACCTCTTTAGTGGCATTCATACTCGGCGACCTATTCGGATCGCTGACGAGTCCACCCTTGCCCCAGAATACACGTTCGACGACCCGTTCGGCCTGCCGAGATGGCCTCCGAATGTCGCGAACAGGGCAAAATAAAAGGATTTTCGTCCTAATTTGATTTCCCACTCTCATAACCATTCATAGACAACAAATGAAGCATTTGAACTACACTAATACATTCAATTCATTTCACAAAAGTTCTCAATATGAGATTGAACTAAAAAGACATGCAAATGTAAGGAAATTTAAGATTTAACTAATAACAATCATGAAATTGAGACTTACATCTTCAAATCTTCAAGCAAACCTGCAAGCTTTCTTGTCCTTCCTTCTTCTCCTCTCTCAACTCTCAAGTTTTCTCAAACCTTCCAAGAGAGAAGAATGAGATTCTACTCATTCTCTCTCCTTCAACCACTCCTTGCCCATGTCATCATCTTCTCTCTCCCTCTCTAACTACCCCAATCCTAACCCTTCAATTTTAACTACCCAATCTCAACCATACACTTCATTAACCAATTTAAAATATTTAATTAATTTTCATTCAAGACACAAGGGTTTGTCTATGGTATAAAACACTAGGTTCAAAATATCATATCATACGTAATCGCATGGCCGGATCAGATCCGATTGACGAGTGTTTTGGGCCATTGCATAAAGGCAGAGCATCAGAGATCTGCAGGACTATTGCAACTGTTGCCTGTGTCCGAGTGGAAGTGGGAGCACATCACGATGGATTTTGTATTTGGACTACCAAAGATGCAAGGCTCGCTGGACTCGATATGGGTGATTGTAGACCGACCCACCAAGTCAGCCCACTTCTTGCCAGTGAAGATTTCAGCTTCTGCTGAGGAGATCGCTAGACTTTACGTTTGGGAGATTGTACAACTGCATGGGGTACCAGTAAGTATAGTGTCAGACCGTGGATCTCTCTTAACATCAAGATTCTGGGAAGTTTTGTAGAAGGCCTTTGGAACTAGACTGGGTTTCAGTACGACCTACCATCCTCAGACAGACGGACAGATAGAGAAGGTGAATTAGGTGCTTGAGGACATGCTGAGAGCTTGCGTGATGGACTTTGGAGGTAGTTGGTGAGAACATCTACCATTGGTGGAATTCTTTTACAACAACAGTTATCATTCGAGCATAGGCATGGCTCCTTTTGAGGCATTATATGGGAGACCTTGCCGTTCACCAGTATGTTGGGCAGAAGTTTGAAAGAGTAGCATACTTGGACTGGAGCTCGTTCAAGAGACCACAACCAAGGTGAAGTTGATTAGGGAGAGGCTGAAGACAGCTCAGAGTAGACATAAGAGCTATGCGGACCGGAGGAGGAGAGACCTGGAGTTTGCTGTCGTACGCAGTTATCAGCAGTGCGTGACGTGTTTCACGTGTCTCTTTTGCGGAAATATGAGCCCGACTCATCTCACGCGCTGGATTGGAGTCAGCTGGAACTCAATAAAGACGTGTCGTATGTGGAACAACCTATGAGAATCTTGGACCGAAAGGAACAAGTCTTGAGGACAAAGACTATTCCTCTTGTGAAGGTTCAGTAGAGTCATCATGACGAATCTGAAACTTCGAGGGAGTTGGAGTCCGAGATCCGAGAGCGTTATCCATAACTGTTCACAGGCTAAGGTAAGAAATTTCGAGGACGAAATTCTTTTAAGGATGGTAGGTTGTAATGACCTAAACTCATTAAAAGGATTCTATCCTATTAATTAAAAACTATATGATTTTATTTTAAGGCATGTGCTATTTGATTAATTAGATTATGATACATAAGGGCGCCTAAATAATTTTTATTTAAAATTAAAGACCTTAGTGTAAATACCTTAGAGATGAGAACTATAAGTTTAAAACCTTCACAACCTGTGTTCAACGCACAGAATGAGCGTTGAACTGGTCGTGTGTACGTGGGGGTGATGGGGAGAGAAGTGGGGAGCTCACTCTTTATATCTCTCATCCCATACGTAAGATTCAAGGGAATTCTTTGCTGTTGTTGAAGCTTAGAATCTGAGAGAAAGAATTGAGAAAGAGAGAGAACTAAGAGAGTTCAGCAAATTCTGAGTCTAGAATTTGTGTAGAGAAGAAGAGAAGAAGGAAAAGGAGAGTAGTAAAGAATTCAAATACAAATTCTACAGCACATCAAGGTAAGTAGTTTATTCTACTTACATTCCTGTTCATAACATGATTATTTGAGGTTTAATGGTGGATTTATGAGATATATCTTCATGATTTAATTGCCATTGTATTTGATATGATCATGATTGGTTTGCTTTGCATTTACTGATGAAAAGCAAGTATTTTTAAGTCAAAAGGATTATCAAGTAATCTAAGTTGCATAATTTATGATGAGGAGGGAAGAAACCCAGAACATTTGAGTTCGGACTGTCATCGGTAGGTGTGTTGGTACACCAACGAGCCTATTGATGGATAATGTAGTGATAGACCGCTTTCATCGGTAGGCTTCGGTGAACTGACCAAGCCACTGACAGGGAACCACTCCCCCAGATCGGTAGGCGTCGGTACACCGACGGGCCTACCGGTGCTGGGTATTTTTGATACGTATGATTTCGTCGGTAGGTTTCGGTGCACTGACCAAGGCACCGACAAGGATTGACTGTTACTAATCGGTAGGCGTCGGTACACCGACGGGCCTACCGATGCTGGGTATTTTTGATAGGTATGATTTTGTTGGTAGGCTTTGGTGCACCGACCAAGCCACCGACAGGGATTGACTGTTACCAATCAGTAGGCGCCGGTACACCGATGGGCCTACCGATGGAACACATGGTGTAATTTGAGTCCGTAAGTAGGCGTCGGTACACCGACGCGCCTACCAATAGATTGATTTCCAGACAGTTTTGGACTGTTCTAAGGGACTTGTTTGGGATAATTTGAGGGTATGGATCGGCATTGGTTCGGGTGTGCGTGATGCATGTGCTAACCTACCTGACACACACCTTAGATTATTTCCGGGTTAAGTTGTTGATTTTTTATTGTCATTAGGATGTGAATGATGGGATCCAATGGATTATTTACGTGTATGGGCGCGTGGATAGTTTCCATGGGAAACTATCATTTGGGTCCAATGAATTCATTTTACTCATACTATGTCATGCGTAATGTTGAGTGTACCCGGAAGTTGGGAAATAATAGGTTGTCTAGACCTGTGAGTTGAAAGGCCTACGAAATGAGTTATGGGTCATAGTTGATCCATAAGGTCAACGCTAGACCTTGAGTACTGTACACTCTAAAGTAAGATAATGGTGGCCTCGTACCATGGGTTTGCACTTGGAACGAAGAGGGGGCTGCCGGAAGGCCCTGGGACATTATTCCTGAATTATTGTTATGGTAGCTACAAGAGAGACACTTAGCATAACACATAAAACATAGGCATTATCCATGTCATTGTATTGTGAATTGTGTTTGAGCATTACTAGAAGCGTCTGAATGTACACATGTATCATTGATACATTATATTGCTTGCCATACCTTGTTTATCAATGATTTCTGAATTATGTTATGTATATGAATTGGTAGTGGAATCATGCTTAGTGGGCAATCAAAGCTCACGTAACATCTTATGTTGCAGGATGAGTTTATGCTTGAGGTTGAGGACCTCATTGGAGATACTGGAGATGTTATTTATTTGTTTATTTTCTTTTGTCATGAACCATGAATTTCATTTGTCACATGTAATAATTAAGGCTCAGCTGAAGCGTTTAGATAATTTTGGATACTTTGAATTTTTAAATTTGTTGGCATCCTTATAAAAATGTTATTTGCTTCCGCGACTCTGAGATGAACGTTTTATTATGATTTCATCATGTACCTTATTGTTATGATGTGGATATCCGCGATTCAGAAATGTATTCCAAAGGTTACACCTTGTGATCCGTGCCAACCCACACGGGGATTCGGGCTGCAAGGTCAGGTGCGTGACAAAACCAAACCAAACTGATCGAATTACCCCTACATTACATTCCTCATATTTTTATTAATTGTAGATATACCTCTGTATTTTGTGGTATTTACCTTTAGAAGTTTTGTACAACTCATATTTTTATTAATTGCAAACATACCACTACATTTCATGATATGCCACTTATACCTTTTGAATTTTGGTATGTTTTATATTTTTTATCAATTACAGATATACATTTATATTTTGTAATATTTCACTTAAACTGTTTAAAGTTTTGTACTACATTGCAAAGACCATCCTTCATTTAACGTTTTGTCTTATAATTTGATGGAAAGTGTGATGTGATTCGATTTTCCTATTTTATGGATTATACTACCCTTAGACATATGCCAAATACAATATTTTTATCAATTACAAACACACCCCACCCTTATATTTAATGATATTCTACTTATACCTTTTAAAGTTTTGTACACCTCATACTTTTACCAATTGCAGACAAACTCTTGTATTTTGTGATATTCCACTTATAATATTTGAACTTTTATACTATATTGCAGAAACCACCCATTTGTTTAACATTTCGACTTATAATTTGATGGAAACTGCTGATGTGATTCATTTTTTCCAATTTTTGGATTATATTACACTTGGATAGAAGCCAAATACATAAAAAAAAAACATTTATATCCTTTACTAGTACTGATGTGATTCAATTTTTTTAATTTATGGATATATTACCCTTGGATAGAAGCCAAATACATAAAAAGTCATTTACATCCTTTATTAAAGGTATACATGTTTCTTTTTTACATTTACACTCTCCTTATACAGAATATTTTATGTATATGTAACTTGGTAGATCTCAACTTAACACTATCCTTATCAAATCAAGCTTTATCATAGGAATTTAAAATGAAAAAAAAAATATATCTCCAATGTTTGCTTAACAGGATTTTAATCAGATTTGTATTACTTTAATAGTACTACTAAGAGGTAAAAAAAAATTTCTGAAGGTAAATCGATAGAAGTGCAATTTTATCTTTTAAAAATTAGTTTTCTCTCATTTAAATATAGTATTTAAAATAGGATTAAAAGATAAATTAACGTGCTTTGTTAACGCCGTTCGCCCAATGTCACTAACATGGGTATAAGTAAAATATCAAAAAATATAGGGAATGTTTGTAGTTCTCAAAATTGTGAGGGGATGTAAGTAGAATTAACCCTTCTTTTTAACATTTATTACCACAAGATGTCATGGATAGTAGTGCATGTAGATAAGGGAATGACACGTGTAGTACTGCACATAGATAGGGGGAAGCAAATCGTCTATGATATCTGGTATGTTTTCTTGTGGTACCAATCAGATAGTGCCACGTAAGCAACACTAAAAAGGATGGCTGACTATTTCTAAAACCTAAGTGACATATCAACCTCAAATCAACTTCTACCTTAATTGGTTTTCACCTTAACTGGTACTGGCCTTATACATGTGGCGTCCCACGGTTAATACCATCAGAAAAACTGCAACGAAATGTCAAGACGGTTTTCTTTCTAGATAAGGATAAGAGTCAGTTCCTACTAAAAAAGCTTAACATATTTTTCGAGGTAATTCTTACTGTTACATATAGTAAAGAGAATATAGGCACAACAGACATTGAATCGTCTTAATAATCTCATACAGAAATCCTTTAGTTTGCTCTTTTTTATTTCATCTCTTGTGATTTGGTAGGGTTTACATAATATAGCAATCAATTATGTTTATTTTTCTTTACATTCATTAATTTCTCTCCTACAACTAATTACATTTTTTGTTTACTTAATATTATTTTCTAGGATTAAATCACATGTTATTTTGTAAGGTTTACGAAATATATCAATCAATTAAGAGTTTCTCTTATTTTCTATCTATATTTTTCTTTTCTTTTTTCTTTAAATTAATTATGTCTTTTATTTTTATCTTCCTACTGATTCACAAAGGTTTGTATGTTAAGTCTATATCAACTAATCTTTTCTATCATGCACGTGCAGGGAACCACTAGTAACTTAAAAAATAGGAAACAACAATGTGTTTCATGTGCATCCCTTTAAAAATTTACAAAAAAAAAAAATTAGATACCAATGTAAATTAGTTGAAATATATAAATTTTCTTTTATTTTAGTAGGATTGATAAAAATAATTCTTGGCTTCCCATTAAAAATAAATTACTTCCTAGGCTCTACGTTGCGTTTGGCCCAACTTGAGCTTTTGGATAAGCACTCATGGATAAGTGACTCAACGGGAGCACTTATCCACAATAGTAATAAGCTTCTTACTTGAAGAAAATAATATTTGGTAAATACACTTATTTAAGTGCTTATGAATGTTTAGGGGTAAAATAGGTATTATGAAAATATTACTAAAGCTTAGAAATATACTACGGTCCTGTTTGGTATTGCTTCCTACAAGGAGAAGCAATTCCTTCACAATTGATTCTTATGAAGCGCTTTGTAAAACTGTTTCAGATGAAAAGATAGTGTTTTATTTGGACATTTGTATATTGTATAAACATTTCATGTACTAGACTTTTATTTTGTTTTTTTTTTGAATTCTTAAATATCAGTTGATTTGTTTTGTTAAGAATTTTCTTTTTTCATTTTATTTCAAGGTTTAGGAAACATATTGCATATTTTTTGTATAGGTTAATTTGCCAGTTTAATATAACAGGCTTAATAATGATGTAGAAATAAGGTAACTTCTTAAAAAAAAAAAAAAAAAAAAACAATCATGGCGGTCCTTAATGAACCACTGCTAATTATACGGAATTTAAAAAAGAAATTAAAAGTATATATGTCGACTACCGATACCCCCGAGAAAAATATTAGAAGGGCGGCGGTCCTCGAAAGATCGCCATCCTTAGACATATTGGGTGGCGGTCTAGACCGCCAATAATATTATAATTATTTACGACGGTCATAGAAAAAATCGTCGTCAATTCCAATGACGGCCACCCTTTCTTCGCGGGGAGGCGGATGTAGACCGTTGTCGGCTGCCGATACCCCCGAGAAAAATATTAGAAGAGCAGCAGTCCTCAAAAGATCGCTGTCCTTAGACATATTGGGTGGCGGTCTAGACCGCCGATAATATTATATTCACGGCGGTCATAGAAAAAATCGTCATCAATTCCAATGACGGCCACCCTTTCTTCGCGGGTGGGGGGGAGGGGGGGTATGTAGACCGCCGTCAAATGTATAGACAGCGGGCATTTGGGTTTTGCCGGCAATTTAAGACCGCTGGCAAAAACCACATATTTTGTAGTGCAAATACAACGAAACTAATGAAGAAAAAGGCCGACATTGATCGTGAGTGGATAGAGAAAGTCGTAATAAATCGATCCTGATCATCAACATCATTCCTGATCTCCTCTACCTACAATACAGATTATATAAACTAATTTAGTTATCATGCATATATAAAATAAAAAATCAAATATAACTAAAGAATATACATTTAAGATCTAGATTCTACCTGACGATGCATACTGGATATAAAGCGCTCCAAGTTAGCTAGCCTAGCATCCCTCTGAGATAGCTCAGTAGCCATATCCGCATCCATTTGAGCTTGTGCAACATCCTTCTGAGCTAGCTCAGAAGCCATCTCCTCATCCCTCTGAGCTAGCTGGGCAGTCACCTCCTCTAGTCCGGCTCGCAAGATAGAGCCCTCTGACTCTCTAGTCCTGCTAGACTCGCTCGAGGACCCCCATAATCTGGTTGGGGTAGGTCCCAACCCAAAATCACGAACAAGACCGCCCCTCTCGGCTCCCATCACCTGAGAGTAGACATCATTACGGCACGTGCTATCTTGGCAGCCCTCCGGAAGCGCCGCCCTCAACTCTGCCATGGCCCTTTGCAAAAGGAAATCTCAATAAGAGCCTTAATTTGTAACAAGGTATATAATTCTTCTACAAATTATATGGAGTTTTAAAGAATATTCTTACAACAGATTCTGTTTAGCACAATATTTTAAAACTCGCGAGTAAGTCGGAAAAGTAGGAACAATTCCATACATAATGGTACTAATCAACTTTTTTTTTTATATTCTCCTATTTAATTTTTTATGAATCAAGAGAAAATAAAATAAAAGAAATAATAAACTAAAAATCCTAGACAAAATTTACGTTGGCCAAATTATAGTGAACCATGGCTCAAACCCACAAGTCCCCAGTGGAGTCGCCAGCTGTGATCACCCCACGGGTCGGGTGGACCCTAGGTCGATCGGGTTGAAATGGAGTCGCCACCATTCGTTGAGTTCGGGTGTAAGTGGTCACCCAAATTTTATCGGTTTATTCAAAAATAGACCAAATTGTGAATTTTAGGGTGGTCTAACCAGATTTTAGGTAAGGGGGTTTATTTGAGAGGTTGGGAAGGTGTTAGGCACCCGTCTTCTCCCGGTTTAACCGGTTACCCGGTTCAAGATTATTTGGCCAATTAAAGAAAATCTACAAAATAAACTAAAGAACT
>JAUPMG010123379.1:0-11694 GCA_031762675.1 Pachysandra terminalis | reverse complement strand
TAATAATTTACAACAATTGTATTAATTGTTAAAACCGGATCTAACACCATCAATTACGAAGGGGATGGAGATGTTGAAGGTGGTGCCGCGAAAACCGTAATTAAGATTAATTGGGGATTTAGTAGCACCGGAGATTTCAAGGACGATAACCTCAATCAAGATTCATATATCAAAACAATTGCTAAACCCAAGCTCTCAGTGAAGGACACCATACTGTACACTACAGCACGCCTTTCTCCGCTTTCTCTTACTTATTTTGGATTTTGTTTGGAAAATGGGATTTACACTGTCAAACTCCATTTTCCCGAGATAAAATTCACAAGTGACAAAACATATAACAGTCTTGGAAAGCGCTTATTCGATATTTATATTCAGGTATTTACTATTATGTATTTGTGTTTAATTATATCGAAATCTCTAGTAAAAGGAGGCAGAAGAAAAAATAAAGGATATTGGATTTATATTTACTAAAGTATTAATTATTAGATTAATTTGTTGCAGGGGAGATTAGTGAGGAAGGATTTCAATATCATGGAGGAAGCCAAAGGGGCTCGTAAGGAGATCATATTAGTACAAAATGCGACCATGAAAAACAACACTCTTGAGATCCGCTTATATTGGGCTGGGAAAGGAACAACCTGCATCCCTGGAAAAGGGAACCATGGTCCTCTAATATCTGCTATTTCTGTGAATTCTAGTAAGTTATATACATGTTCTATATCAGCTTCTCCTTTGTCTTACTCATATTGTGGTTATTATAACCACCACAATTATATTAAGAAAGAAAGATAAACGAGATGAAGAAGAAATCAAGCACACACAATACCGATTTACATGTTCGGCAAATAGTGCATACGTCCAGTACAGATACACACCAGATTCTACTATCCTTCGAAGCTCAGAAAAAAAATATTACAAAAAGCAGCCACAAAAATTATGATAAGTATCCTGTAGTTAGGGATAAACATAATAATAGAAAGTGAAATTACTATTATATCCGTAGACCCCTAGAAAATTCGACGGAGCTGATGATTGGATACTTCCCGAATGCCTCCGTAGCATCAATCTCCACATAACAACAAATTATTCTTATTTGATCTTACTAATTTTATTATTGTTGATAGAAGATCTTTATTTTTTGGCTATATTTGCAGTCACATTTTTCGATAAATGAAATTGTTTCCTGAAGATCAGTGAAAAGTAGATACATTTTGTTTCTGTTACTTGTTTAATTTTTATGCCTTAAAATATTACTGATCATGAACCTAGAATTCCTTAAAAGATCTTTCTGGGTGTCATACTAATCATAAGCATGGTTATTTGGTTTTGTTGTGGCAGCTTTCAAACCTCAATTTGAAGGTGGGGAAAAGAACATTGCAAATATTATGGTTGCAGGAATGTAGCTTAATTTGTAGTATATCTCATTTTATTTTTGTTTTTGTGTTTGACAGATAATCCCGTCAATTTGAATGGTAGAAAGAGGAAAATTACTTCAATTGTGGTTGGAGTTGTAGCTTTGCTGCTATGCCTTGTTTTGTTGGTATCAAGCCTACTTTGGTGGAAAGGTTACTTGGGAGGCAAAAACATGAGAAAAAAAGGTTTGGGAATGATGTCTTTATCTTATGAATTCTATGGACATCTCCTTCCTTTCTTACTTCTCTTATAACTGGGCAGATCTTAGAGAACTAGATTTGCAAACGGGTTCGTTCACTTTAAGCCAAATTAAAGCTGCTACTAACAACTTTGATTCTGCGACCAAAATCGTAGAAGGTGGTTTCGGATCAGTTTACAAGGTGTACAATATATATTGATTGTTATATATTTGAGTAGGAGTAGGGTGATCATCTTAATCAGTAAAAGACAATTACTTCAATGTACGTAGGGTGAACTATTAGATGGTACCGCAATCGCAGTGAAGCAGCTCTCTTCGAAGTCGAAGCAAGGAAATCGCGAATTTGTTACTGAGATTGGTATGATATCTAGTTTGCAACACCCAAATCTTGTCAAGCTCCATGGTGGTTGTGTTGAAGGAAATCAATTGTTGCTGGTATATGAGTACATGGAGAATAATAGCCTAGCTTGAGCATTATTCGGTAAGCAACAATATGGCATTAATATGTTTCGAGTGCGGTCATGTTTCGGTGACAATTTATAAATTTTTGTTCTTAATCAATATGATGATTTGTAGGACCAGAAGAAACTCAATTAAACTTAGATTGGGCAACAAGGCATAAGATATGTGTGGGGATAGCCGGAGGTTTAGCATTTCTCCATGAAGAATCAACACTCAAAATTGTCCATAGAGACATCAAAGCTACCAATATATAACTTGATGGGGACTTAAGACCAAATATATCTGACTTTGGGTTGGCAAAGCTTGATGAAGAAGAGAACACCCATATTAGCACTCGAATTGATGGAACTATGTGAGTTTATCTTCCTTAGTAAAAGTAGCACACACACACACACACATATATATATTCCTTAGTAAAAGTAGCACGCGCACACACACACACACACACACACACACACACACACACACATATATATATATATATATATATATTTGTGTGAAAAAGTGGGAGCTTATAAGGTGATATTACTCTTGACAGAATATTAGTAGAATCTGTGGGTTTCTCAATCAAAATATTTTCGTACTTGCAGAGGATATATGGCACCAGAATATGCGTTATGGGGTTATCTTACATTCAAAGCAGATGTTTATAGTTTCGGAGTCGTTGCTTTGGAAATTGTCAGCGGGACGAACAATACAAATTATAGGCCAAACGAAGAATGTGTTTGCCTTCTAGATTGGATTTGTAACATTGATTAAGATTATCATAATTCTTTCATTGTTTTTCATTTATTGCACATAATGATAATATACTTCTAGCTTAACTTATACTTCATTGTTTGGAGACTTGATCCAAGTTTTCTGTTCTGGGTTTTCCATTTTTTATTTTTTATTTTTTATTTTTTGCATTATTATTGCAGGCTTTTGTTCTGCAACAAAGAGGAAGGTTACTGGAGCTTGTGGATCCAAAGTTAGGGTCTAACTTCAGTAGGGATGAGGTGACAAGGATGATAAAAGTAGCTCTCTTATGCACAAGTTCATCTTCAACACTTAGGCCTACAATGTCTGCAGTGGTAAGCATGCTTGAAGGCCAAACCATTATTCAGGAGGTGATCTCAGATCCCGGCCCTTATGGTGAAGATATGAGGTTTAAAGGCATTAGAGAGCATTATTAACAGATGCAAGATCATGGCAGCTCGAGCGGAAGCCAGACCCAGAGCAATATTTCGTCGAATGGAGCATTGATTGGCTCTACTTCCACATCTGCTCAGTATCTTTATCCATTAACCAACTTTGAGTCAGTCCCATTAACAAAAAGTGGGAGTGCTTCTTAATTTGGTGAACATTCGAGTAAGTAATTATAATTGAGAAGGAAATATATATATATACTTTTTTCCCTACTGTGATGGGGAACGAGCACAAGAAATCCTCAATTCTCACAAGTGTTCAATCACATGTATATTTCAGAATAAATTCCTGTATGTTCCTTCTCTCTATGAACACTATTGACCATTTAACGGCGGGGAAGACCAGACCGCCGTAAATGGCTCTTTGCACGGCGGTCCTGCCAAGACCCGCTCGAGCGGGGAAAAATCCCATGGGTGGGAGGTTTCAAACTGACCCTTTAACGACAGTCCAGACCAGACCGCCGTGAATTACTACGCTCCTGTTACTCCGACCTCATGCTCGACTTCATGGTCATGGTTGTTTTTATCGTCGGTGTGGTCGTTGTCTTCATTAGCTTCTTGAGCCATGGTGAAGTCAGATGAACAAAGTCTACTCAAGAACAAAAACAACAAAAACAACGATAATAAAAAACAGGTGCTGGTGTTTGCTCATCTGATTTTGATGTTCACAGCAATTTTTCACTGACACGCGTTCATTCTGCTGTACACATATCCCACTGACTTTGTTGATCGCTTTTGTTAGAGAAGAGAACAAATATTATTTTATTAAGAAAGTTAAATAACACCTTTTGAAATCGTGGAACTGCATTGCAGGTTCTAATTTTTTGGATCGGTTTCGGATCGTCCAATCTCGAGTTGGATCGGCGATCCAACACAATTTCAGACCGGGACGATCCCCCTATCCGAAACTGATGCTTAACACTATGCTGTAAAATCCCCTAAACTCTATAAATAAACCCAAACACTTGCGATTCCCTCATTTCATTCTATTGTACAAAGTTTCTATCCCTCAAATTCCCAGCAAAAGGTACTCTTCCTCTCTTCTCTCTATTTCATTTTTTACCAATATCTTTCTTTCTTTCTCATCTCTCTCCTCTCGGTGTGTCTCTCTCTATCCTCTATCTCTCTTTCTCTTGCTCCTCTATCCTCTCTCATATCTCTCTTTCTCCTCTATTCTCTCTCTTTATCCTCTCTCATATATCTCTACTCTCTGGCTCTCGTATCTCTCCTCTCTCTCTCTCTAGACTCTCCCTCTCTTACTGTCTCTTTTTTTTTTTAATTAAGATTCTTTAACGGGTCCCTGAGACCGCTGTTAAATCTATCTAAATTAACCATTTAATGGCGGTTTTAAAATGTTTTTCGAATTGCCATTTTCGACGGTTCTGGACTATCGATAATGGCCTGATCTTTCATGACGGCCTACAAAACTGCCGTGAGACCGCCATTAATAGTATTAACGGCAATGCCATCATCGGGGTTTAGGTGGGGAGTCATAGATTTTAAGGATTCTTGCTAACAATATTTCAAATGTACAAATGCGAAGAAATTCAAAGTTTACTGAATTCAAGGTATTTATTGACTTCCGCTGCAGATTCAGATTCGTGTCCATCGAGCTACATCGAGGTACACGATCCAATTCATTTACAACAATCACTCTTCACAAAAAATAACGGGCAAAAGCTTAAGCATCGCAAAACGAAAGTACGTATAAGATAAATAAAATTAAGAAATACAAGCAAATACGAAGAGATAAAATCCTGGCACTTTGTTTGGATCGAAAATTGGAGGTGTAAACTACTCCAGGTCGGGTGGATCGGGTTATTTGGAGTCACTGTCATTCATTGGGATGGTTTTACTGGTGATGAACGACCCCAACAATCGCTCTAACCAAGAGGAGTAACACGACTGGGGTTTATGCTGGATTTGCAGAGGACGAGCAGAAGGATCGGGGTTTTATCTAGGATTTTGATGGGTTTTAATCAAAGAGAGAAATTTGATTTGAAGTACAAAAAAAAAATCAGAAATTTTGAACTCAAAAAATACTCGCCTATTCTCCAAATTTCTTCCTCCTTTCTTCCCTTGGAGTCGCCTATTCTCCAAATTCTTCCCTTCGTTCTTTAAATCTCTATCTTTTCCTTTCTTCTATATATCTTCTAATCCTACTCAATCTGCATCTCTATCTTCTTTCTTCCGATCTCTTCTCTTCTTTCAATCTCAATCTCCTCCATTTCCGCTGCAAACTTTATCTTCTTCCCCTCTTTTCCCTCTCTTTCAAAATCTTAAGAGAAGAACTCGTTTTTTTTGTTTTGTTTTTTTTAACAAAATAAAACTTAATCTAATTAATCCTAATCCAAATCTTACTAACTTTTAATTAATCCTAATCCAATGTCAATCTAAACATCCTTTTTCTCTCTCTCTCTTTTTTTTTTTATTATTATTATTATCATTATTATTATTATATTTTTATTTATTCTCTCCCCACTTAATTAATTTGTTAATATCGAAAATACCCTTCTCATTGCCCATTTCAGAATTTGACCAAATTAACGTCTCTTGAAGGTTTCTGTGTGAAAAGTTCAAATCCAAATTTAGAATATTTTTATGACGTCCCAAAGTCCCAAATTTGATCCGAAATGATATTAGGGGCAAAATGGTAATTTTTTATTATGATCTCGAAACTAGATGATTGTATACCCGTTGGAACGCATTTTTCGCCTAGAATTCATCTTTATAGTCAGAAATGGATTTTGGGGAACGACGAGGCGCATGGGATCAACTGAGGGTATTTTGATAATTTCATGAATTTTGAGGGTTTTAGTGAGAATTTTGGCTCAAATGGATTTGGGGTTGAGGATGATGATAATATTGTCAAGGTAACAAGCTGAAGCCTCCAAAAGTTATAAAGATCAAAAGAATCAGTCGTGCAAATTGGGGTGTCTACACGAGGGAGAAAAATATGTTCTAGGATTTTAAAATTCTCCAAGTGTTTGTTTCAACGGATAATTTCATTTAAAACTACAATCCCCCCTCCTCGCCCCCCATTGCCACCCCACCACCACCACCAAAGGTTTAACAAACCGGAATCGAAGACTGGACCGATCCCATCCGATTTCGGTACAGAAAGCAAAAAAAAAAAATTAAAAAAAAGTTCAAACCGACGTTGGACTGGCGAGAGCGATTGTCGGGCTGTCGGATCGGCGGTATTGATTGCCGGATCGGAGGTGCTGGTTGTTGGACCGCCGATCCGTAACCCGGCGATACAATTCTTTATATCGCAAATTGGAACCGGACCGATATTGGACCCCACCACCACTACCATAGATTATGTGGTTGCCTGTACACCAGTACTAATGTGATTGAAGTCAAAGTCCATTGAATCAAACAGCAAAAAAGAAAAAAAAATATACTAGGAAAATTTTCAAACAGATTTCCAAACAGTAAGAAAATAGAAGAGGGAAATTTTTTTCCCAGAAAACTTTCTTCCAAAATACATTTTTCAATGAAAAATATTTTCCATTGAAACAGACAATAGAAAAGGGAAACCTTTTTCCAAAAAACTTTCTTCCAAAATATATTTTCCATTGAAACAGACAGAGCCTGGGAAGAACCAATTTAAGAAAAGGGAAAAATGGATAAATAATATTTATTACAACCCTTATCTTTGACTTTTGTTGGTATTCCGCAAACTCAAATGTCTTTTACTAACTAGAGCATGAAATTGATTAATATACCAAAATATTTTCAACGAACTTGATGATGAATGCTATTATGGGTCATAACTTTATATTCAAGTTTTCGTTTTAGGCGATCTTTGGTTTGTTCAAAAGCTCTTTTCGATTCCTATGTTAGCTATTTCTACAATTTTATTTAAAATTTAATGTTTTAGTCCTTAAAATAGGGTTTAAAGTTTGGTTGCTGAAAAGTGACGAATTTAAGGGTATTTTTGTCATTTGGGTTTAATTTTAGTAGTCATATGAGATTACTTTATTTTAGCGGCTCAGATTTAATTGTACTTATGTAGGACGAAGAAGAATAGGGTTGATGGATCCAACCACAAAATACACAACCTTCTAGAATGGCTAGGGTTTAAAGGCAAAACCTTATAATAATAGGAATAAAAGAGAAAACTTATCAATTTAATTTCATAAAATCAACTAATCAATTACATCTTCTCATAACATTTATTTATAAGAAAAGAAACCATAAACTACTAAAAAACTAATCCTAAAAGAAATAAGAAACTGCTAAAAAACAATCCTATGAGAAATAGAAAACTACTAAAAACAATCCTAAAACCTAAAAGCAACTAATCTTAACCATCAGTACAATTAAATTTGAGCCTTTAAAATAAATGATCTCATATGACTGTAGACACTCAATTTTGGCTAATTTACTTGAATCATCTTCAAATGAGTGACAATCAACCTTTAGAAAACCCTAGGATACACATAAGCCCAATCCATAAAGTCCAAACACTTTGTTCATATCTTATTTACTTCAATCCACAAGCCAAGTCCATTAACCAAGCCCAATCTACATAGTCCAAATAATTGGCCCAAAAATAAAACAAAAAGACAAATGCAATCCACCTCATCACACCCATCCCAATATTCTCCATTACCCACAATGGAGAATCAAGTTGTCTATCCACTAGCATGGGTCTTTGGTCTTTAATCCATAAACTAATACACCCATCCAAACTTTCTCCACTACTCATAATAGGAGATTCAAGTTGTCTACCCACTTGCAAGGGTCTTTGTTCTTTAACCGATAAACTAATGCAACCAGCCCAACTTTCTCCACTACTTGTAGACAACCCAATTTGCACTGACGTGCAGTTTTTCGTATTTTTCAAGCTCCTGGATGGCTTGGCTTAAGATATCGACACTCCTGAATCATCTCTAACTTCCCGTTTTTGTGTGTAAAATTTCTCAAAAACCCTGAAAAATCGTCAAAATAACATTTTTACCCCAAACTCTCTGTTTGATCAAAACTGATAATTTGTGAAAGTCAAAACAATTTTTCAACTTCAGATTCGATTTTCACACGTCACAAGCTTTGAAACTACTGTAAAATCGTTAAAATCCGATTTCAGAAAATCGATAAGCATTTTGGTAATTTTGATTATTTTTTGCCACATGACAATGTTAGTGATGTGACATAGCGAGGAATCTCGCCACATGTGTATGCAGAATCTTAATTTCCTTTTCTTTTCTCACATTTCCTTTCTTTCTTCCCTTTACTTTTTCTCTCTCGTTCGTTTTTCCTTTCCTGCCTTTCTCTCTCTTTCCCTCCTTTTCTATTTCAGAAGGCAAACGGAACCAAAAGAGGAGGCTCCCCTCCGAATTTTCTCTGGCACTATTCATCTTCTTCTCTAATAGGAACCCTAACCCGACTGAAGAAACCTCAACCTCTCTTCAATCCGGCGGTGGCGCTTAACACTCCGACATTCATCACCTCCTGCAGCACCTCACGGCTTCAATCCTCTTTCCGGTAATCTCTCTTTCTATTTGTTATCTTTCTTCTTCTTCTTCATTAGATCTTCTTCCCTCTACATCCCAGAAACCTGGGGATCTTCCAGCCGAATCCGGTGACCTTCCTTCTCTTCTTTCTTTCATTTTCTTCCTCTTTTTCTTTTGTTCCTTTTCCTTCTCTTCCTTTGTTCTACAATAAACCAAAACCAGAATCTCCACCCGAATGCATTCTTCCTCAACCATCGAAACAACTTCAGATCTGTAAATCTCTTCTATCAACGTGTCAAGCCAAAACCCCGATTTTTCGGTGAATATAACTAGCAGCATTCAGTCGCCTAAACCACCGTCCTCTGTTCTCTGTTCAACAGCACCACCCAAATCCCCTATCTTCTACTACTATCAACCGTCTCTTTAGCTCACTGTTTCCCCTATTCACGGCAATCATCACCACCATCTCATCCCAACCTTGTTCCATTAGCAACCAAACTCGACCCAAGCTAGACCCAACCGAGCTCCCTTGCTCTCGGTCTTATCCAAATCAGCTGTTGTAGTCAATGCCACAGCAACTCCACCCCTTTCTTCCCCCTTTTTCTTCTTCAACCTGTACTGCAACACCACTAAACCTGCTCGACCTCCACCGCACCACCATCGTCTCCAATCACACCCCACACCCCTATTCCCTTTCTTCCTCTTTTCTCTTTTTACTCTTCTTTTTCCCCTGTTTCATCTCCTCCGTTTTCTTCTCTGTAGAAAAAAAAACCAGAAAAATCAATAACAAAACCTCCCCTACAGACCTAACTAATAACAAAAAGACCCCCCAGCCAAAAAACCCCAAACCACTACCCTTAAGCAGACCCGAACCGAATCAAACCTAATCAAAACCAAATCTCTTTAAGCCAAACCTGAACCCTTAACCGGCCAACCCAAAATACCCAACCAAAAACCAGAAAACCCGAACCGTCCCTAAGGACCCGTTTGGTTGCAACTAAAAAAGGTGATTAGATATTTTTCTTCCAAATTTGATGCCGAGCACAACAGCCGCCTCTCAAGCCGAGTTTGCCGAGGAGCTCAATGAGGAGGAACACACATCTAAGGTAAGGAGCTTTGCTACATGTATATTTTCTTTTATTTTTATCATGTGATTATTAGAATTGAAATCATGTAATGAATAATTTTTTTTTTTGTGAATTAAATTACTATTTTTTATGTCATTTTGAGGTTCTAATTCATTAGATGCATTTTATTTTATGTTTAGGTTGTTAAAATGTAGAAGTTTCTTTTTATCATTTTAGGATTAATTTCATCATTTTAAAACATTTTTATGATTTTTCAAGAATTTAGTTAATTTAGTTTATTTTGTAAATTTTCTTTAATTGGCTAAATAACTTTGAACCGGGAGTAGATGGGTGCCTAACAACTTCCCATCTCTCAAATAAACCCCCTTACCTGAAATCTGGTTATACCACTTAAAAATTGTACATTTTGGTCTATTTTGCAATAAACTGATAAAATCCGGGTGACCATTCACACCCAAACTCTATAAATGGGGGTGACTCCAAAATAACCCGATCAACCTAGGGTCCACCCGACCCGGGGGAGATCACAGCTGGCGACTCCGCTGGGGACTTGTGGGTTTGAGCCATGGTTCACTATTATTTGGCCAATTTAGATTTTTCTAGGATTTTTAGTTTATTATTTTTTATTTTATTTTCTCTTGATTCATTTATGATTTGTGTGGATTATTCATATGGCTTGGTTTTAATGATTTAATTTTTAATGTAGTTGGTTTGGCTTATTGATTTAACTTGCTCATTAAATTGTGTGGTTTGGTATGCATTATGATTTGTTGGATTGGCTTATTGCACATACACACATTCATGAACAATTGCATAGAACTCCACTTAACCCATTGAAAAATTAAACCCGGATATGTCTATAGTTAGCGCGCCAGGGTTGCTCTACTTTGGGAAGCGGGCTGACAGTATCCACCCGACCGTCTGTTCTCCCCATGGTTCGGGAACCTGTGAAACCACCTACTGAACCCCATATAGATGAATGAATGGTTATGACACTTTAAGCCAATCTATTTTCATGCATATTTGAGTCTATTATAGATCGGTCCATGGCCCATGTCCATCTCTCGAGTTACCCCTAGTTTGGGCCCCTTAGTTGGGCCCATTAGGAAAGCCTACCCTTATGGTTTGGGTCCATGACCCAAGACCCTCTTCATGCATTTGGAGTCCACCTTGGCTAGGTCCATGACCCAAGCCCATTTTGTAGTTATCCTTAGTTTTGGACCCATCATTTGGGTCAATTAGAAAAGCCTGCCTATATGGTCTAGTGTTCATGACCCAAGACCCTCTTCATGAATCAAGAGTCTATATCCATGGGTCTGACCCACGTGCATTAGGATGGGGCCCATCCACTGCTTATGGGCACCCTAGAAGTCTGGTCCATGTTTCATCCCGTCCATGTCAAGTCTAGGGTCATACCCATATGGGTATATTCATTTAGGACATCCACTTTGCATAATGTTCATATCATCTCATGAATGACATTAGAGCATGCATACATCCTTAAAAAAAACAAAAAACAAAACAAAAAAATTCAAAAAGGAAAAAAATCAAAACATTTCAAAAAAATATAAATAAAAAAAGCTCATGAAAAAATAAATAGAAAAAAAACAAAAAAAAAAGTTGATTAGTACCATTACGTACGGCATTGTTCGCACCTAGGGAAGTTCTGTCTAAGAAGACTGGGTCTTAAGAGAGACCGTTGTGACCCCTCCAGTCTTTCTTGGGAATGACCCTGGTAGGTATTATTCATATGTACGGTACTATTCACGATCCATAGACCAGCATTTAAAAAAAAAATTCAAAATTAACAATAAAAAAATCATCAAAGTAAAAAGGGAAAATATTCAAAATCAATATTTTCAAAAAGAAAAAATATATATATA
>JAUPMG010123368.1:0-11694 GCA_031762675.1 Pachysandra terminalis | reverse complement strand
GCATACTTCCAGAAAGCATAGCTGGGGAGGCTATTCCTTGATATCCTGGCCCAGGCATTGTCATGTTTCTATTCATGTTACACATCATACCCATACCACTTCCACCAGGTAGCATACGAACACCACGGTCAGTTCCTGATAATTCCCCAGGAACAGATGAGCTGGACGGCTGATTGGTTCTACCAGAAATCATATGATTATACTGTTGCAATCTCTGTTTTTCCTCAATCGGTAATGATGCTGATCTTGGCATGCCATATCTACCATCCCTGAGAGATTAAAGCCAAGCACGCTAGTGTGAATAATTAGAACAATAAAAAGCATAATCTACTTTAGTAATCAAATGCCATATTACCTATAAGAGGCATTGAGTGGAGCAGATGGCAATGGTAAGCTATTTCCCAGTATCGTGTTAGAAGATCCTTGCATGGCATTTGCACCAGAAGTAAGTGCTGATGCCACAGAGCCTTGGTTTGAAATTACTAAACCACTAGTATGAGGGTCTTGATATCCAAGGGAAAGCACATCAGGGAAAGATGTAGTCTCCTTACACAAATTAAGTGGCCTTCATAAGATCCAATAAATAAATAGTATCACATGTTAGCAAACGAAAAAAAGTCTTTATATACTAGAAATGGAAAAGAAAAAAAAGAAACTGAAAATACTAATGAAGATGAAAGGGCATCATTAAAAATCAAATGCATAGCACTGTTACACCATCCAAATGCATATAAGCATCAGAACTTACGTTAGAGAACCACCGTTTAAGTTATTTGGGCAGATTTGGGAAAGAGCGAGAACATGAGAGTTGTGTGCTGGCACAAATTGTTTCATATCCTGACTACCACTCTACACACAAACAAAACAAATAGAACATAGCATGGACATCAGCTAGCTCAAAGCTTATTAAACCATTACATCAAGTTACTGAACATATTACGCTAGCATGTGGGTCCAAAGCCCATATATTCAACAATTCATGGTACCTACACAATGGTACATTTATGGAACTTTCATATAATATCCTAATTTAAGGGTACAACTCCCATTAAAAGGCTGATCTTCTGGTCAATTAAGATGGCAATATGTGGGATTGGAGACACGCTGGTCTTAAGAGCACTTTTGTCTAGTTTTAGACTAGTGTGGACTTTCGTATAATGTCCTAATGTAAGGGTATAACTCCAATTAAAAGGCTGATCTTCTGGTCAATTAGGATGGCAATATGTGGGATTGGAGACAAGCTAGTCTTAGAGCACTTTTGTCTAGTCTTCGACTAGTGTGGACTTTCGTATAATGTCTTAATTTAAGGGTATAACTTTTGTCTAGTCTTAGAACACTATGAAGAGTTGTTAATAGAAATTTAATTGTATTTGAGAAGGATTTTATTTGTACGGATACCATAAATTTGTAAGTTGAAACTTCTTTTTCCTTCTTGATTAAGGAGAGACTTAATGTAGATTTATATGTTGGGGAATTCAAGATCTTTCATTAATAATAATATATAACTTACCAGGCCGGGCCCTATAGGACTGGGCTAAGGAAAGCCCAAGCCCAGGCCAAAATATACTACGCGTTTAAATCGAGCGCTAGTCCAGCCCAGCCAAAAGATATTTAGGGTCGAGCGGGCGATGGACTGGTTCGCACAAATTTTGCACCATTACTTCTGTATAAGTACTTCGTTTAATGAGTTAAACTAAGCTAATCAAGGAAAGGTCAATGTTTTTGCATAAATAGTTACAAATAAATGTTCAAGATATTTAGAAAATCTTAGCCCATACCTTTCAGAAGTCTAGACATTTAATTGTTAAAACAAAAAAGTTACAAATGTTTGAATACTTGGTGAATTAAATACCATATCACTAATAATGTTAAGAACATGTAAATTATCACCAAGCTAATAATTTAAGCTTCTTAAAGTAAATCATATATGTTGATATCATGAAAAGTATATAAGACATGAAGTTCAAAAAAATGGGAAAGTCATTGCCGATTAACTAATCGATAAAACAACAGGATATGAAGATCCATTAAAATGCATAAGATGCCATCTAGGTAAGAGAGATAAAAGACAGACAGCGTTCTAAATGTCGGCGGCATGTCGCCATTTTGAACCTTGGTGCCACAAGACATTAAGGGAAATTGCTGGAAGTCGATTTTCCCTGATGTCGGCAACATTTCGTCGACATGTTGTTAAATGTCAGCGAAATGTCACCACTTGAAGCGGGATATGGGGGAAATATCGATTATTTTGATCAAGATTTCCCCACAGATGCTCCTCCATTTCTTTTCACACAAACCAACCAAATTTTTTATTTTTCAACTTTCATCTAGATTTGTGTATAAAACACAAATCTAGCGTGCTTTGGAGTAGAAGATTCAACGTGCGACTCGACACATTGAAGGTAAATCATGTATATTTTGGTTTGTTGAATGAATGTTAACCCTTTACTTTACAATTTATGTTTTATGTGTTGTTTTCAACATATTCTGATGTATTTTAGTGCATTTAGTTATTATTTAGACATAATCTAAGATTTAATTAAAAAAAATGTATTTGGGGTGAATTTCCCCGCTTTTTCTCTAATCTAGGGCAAATTTCCCCCATGTTGACGACACGTCGCTGGCCAGACTCAGCGACATGGCCAACAACATCGACATTTAAAACCTTGAGCACAGAATAATATAAATTACTGAAAGAAATGCTGCCTTTGAATATATATATATATATGAGCATACAATCTAAAATTACAATGGTTAATCATAGAACAGGCAGGCTAAGGAAGATATATAATAGGGCTTCTGAGCTCTAAAAACATTTACAAATATGCATACAAGAAAGACAATCATGGTACACTTGGTGATGCAACCGAGAAACAAACCTGACTCCTACGAGAATACTTCTTCTGCCCAATCAAAATGATTTTGTCAAAATGAGCTTTAAGGATATCCTCTTCCATTGGACCTTGCAAACGCTCAAACAAATGTCTGGCACTGCCCTGATGTAGAATGCAGCATCACCAGCAGAATGGATTAGTAGAAGGCTCAAGGTCAATCTTCAAACCGTAAGGGTAGAAAATTCAATAGTTGATATATAAACTAAAATAAAAAATGATATTTGAATCAGCAGTGTGAAAAGAACATTGCCTTTGGAATGCCCGGTAAAGTAGATGGATAAGGTTGAGAGGAGCCTGAATTTTCAGCACTATCAGCCCCATCGCCCGTATTCCTGTCCATTAAAATTTTATGCCGCTCCCTGCATTCGTTGGCTTTTCTAAAGATACACTAGAAATATTGCACAGGTAGATGATATCAGTATTTTCAAACGTGATACGAAAAGCAATAAATTAAGACATTTTAGATTTAGACAGCAGGATCAAGCAGACAAGTTTGAAACCATGCTGAAACTGACGTTAATTTAAAAAAGAAATGCAAAGACTAAAATTTAAAAATAAAATAAAATAAAATAAAATAAAGAAAGAAACGAAAGTTTTACATTAAAATGCAGGGTACTGTTGATAGCATCACTGACAAGCTCCCAATTTGGATCCATATCATGCACAAGGACAACAAGTGCCTGATATAACAAACTTAAAACAATCAGACACTAGTTCCTAGATCTAACAACCAAGATAAGATAACACAGTTGAAAGGAGCAATGACCTGATCTTCAAAAAGTGACCATGGACTTCCTGATCCTGATTGCCCAGCAGACATCTGCAGAGATGGTAATGGGTCCCAAGTTCATAGTATGTCTTAAGTTAAAAAGATGGATGCAATAAGTCAATCCTCCTTCCAAGTCAGCACAAATAAAAATATATTGAGAACAAATGCAAAACTAAGCCACTTCCATAGATCATACCTTCTGTGCTTTAGCTTTCCTACCCCGATCTCGTCCGGCTATTATTTTGATGAGCTTATTTGGGTTGGTCATATTACTCATTTGGGAAGTAACAGGAGAAGGAACTGACCCATTGACCGGAGTAATGCTTTCAGGAGAAGTGTCCAGCTGGTGCTTTATCTTTGGCTTCTTTACTGCATGTTGGCCAAATAGACCTTCAGCACAGACATTTAATGCAATAACAGAGAAGAACATTAGACATTAATGCATTTGACATACTGAATGCTGAAAGAGGGATACATAATGAGGAAGAGCCTTACCACTGCTTCCATTAGATTCAAAAAAATAACTCTCCAACCTCCTTTTTGACTGATCCCTCTGCATTTTAGAATGAGACATAAAGAATGTCACACAGAAAACAGTGTGATATGCAAACTTTCTGCTGACTGTAATAAGTTGGAGGTTATATGGTGAAAGAACTCAGCAATCAAACAAACAAAAAAAAAAGTACGTTCATTTGATAAATATTACAAGGAACCGCAGTCATTTCATGTTTTCCATGGGATAGGCCTCAATAACATTGGGAGCAATACGGTTTGGATCAGTCTGGATGGAAATCATGAAGTGCTTTAAAGGCCAACTGAGCAATGCTTGGAGACCATTTTCCATTAATAAAAAATTTTATACTTACCAAAAGAGAAAAAAAAAAAAGAGTGGAGAGCAGTTCTTGATTATGAATAGCATACTTGTCAGTGCATCATGGATGGGGCCAAAGAATTGGACGGGCACTTAAGTGTAGCTATCCTATCCCTGACTAAATGATGGTTGGGGAACTGATTGAGTGAAATTTTGACCGGGACAAGTTGGTGCATATAGAAAGAGATGACGCATCTGTTTGAAAAATTCATGTCACTGTAGCCGATGCTGGAACACTCTCTAGTCTCTTTCTGCATTGGTCTTATGTTTTGTAAAGATCCCATTTACATCCACTTGCCACCTTTATTCAGGCTAGAATGCTTTGCTTTTGAATGATTCGTAAATAGTCTATAGTTTTGGCTAATTGGCATTCGTCTATAGCCTTTTGGGTACAAATCATATATATGAGGCTTGTTTTTCCTTAAATATAAAAATTATTTTAATTCTAAGATAGCAACATGATTAATAAGCTTAATTCGTCTATAGCCTTTTGGCTAATTGGCATTCGTCTATAGCCTTTTGGGTACAACATTGTTTTGACCTCTACTTGCATAACCTTCTCAAGTATTAAGCTTAATTGAGAATCTCTTTGTAGAAAATTATGCTTTAGGTGTAACTTCTCAACACATTTTGAGAATCATGTATAATTGCATAACCATATTTACATATCTAACTAGGCTTCCTGGTGTTACAGAGGTTTTTCCTTTGTCTTTCCTGTTTCTGGATGTCAAATGATTGTTATACCCTTCTCTACTACTACTTGTCCAACAAAAACATAAATAAAACTGAATCCTAGAGAAGTTCATCTAATGGCATCTCCACCAAGATGCATTCTCAGAACTCATCACAATCCACAGTCCACTATGTTCATATTTTTTACGCTGTTTCCAATCATACTGATTCATTTTCCAAAATGTTTCCGATTCTTGGACTGAAATTCACATTTGATATAATATTTTGAACAACACTTGAATAAAAAAAACCTGATATAATCATAATCAGTAGGCAATTATGCAACATGATATCATTCTGGCCTTCTAATATAGGATTTTAAGATGTTAAATATGACATTGCACAGGTCACATATGTCAGAATTTAAAGATCATATGCCATAGAAAATCATTCAGAGACTTCTTATTAAAATACAGTTTTCCCTTATTAAGGAAGTCGGATCAGTGAATTATATTGCCGAAGAAAGTAGAAGCATAATGTATCAAGCGTCAAATATTCTTTAAATAGGAAAAAAAAAATCGCCTGTTCACTTTGAACCATGGAATTAAGCTGCCATCGCTGCTCGTATGCAAGACCCTGGAATAATATAGAATTTAGGCAAATTAAAAACAGAAAAAAAAATAACATAAAGAGAAGTAATCATAATTTTCAAGGGATAAGAAAGATCCCAATATCTGTTGAAACAATGAGTTACTATATACCAGAATTTTAGCCTTCTTCTTTTTAGGTTTTGTAGACATTTCTGTATAATCAAATGGTATCTGCTTAGCAAAGTCTCCCGAAGACTCATTCTCCAAAGTTTTCTTGAGATGAGATCCACCAACAAGAGTACTCTGGTCATCCTGAAAAGAACTAGTATCTCCACTTGAAATTTCAGTCTTACTGGTAGCATGTACAACCCCAGAAATGCCAACAACCCGCTGCCTTGCAGCAGTACGCACACGCTTGGTTGGAATCGAACTGACATGCAGACTACCGGCAGGCCTTTTTCCTACTAAAAAGGATTGTTGAGTCCCAAATTTATTTTCCATGAAATGCTCATATGGCAAACCAGCAGCTAGTTCATGTGATTTTGCAGTGTAGGACTTCGGTAATTTTTTCCATTTCTTATGAGAAAACTTTGATGATTTGCTATTTGCAAAAGTTCCAGTCACATAATATGTTCTTGTTTCCCCTTCCTCCTCTTCATAAGCACAGTCTCGACACCCAAAATCTGACTCAATATAAACCTTGTCACCAACATGAAATTACTAAACAATAAGAAACAAATTATAGTGGTTCTCAGCCATACCTTCTACAGCATCATATATAGATGTCTCAACTTCCTCTAGTTGTATGCTGCTGCCACTTTTCTGAAAATAACAATATTTCAATGACTAAGCTAGCATTAAAAAGAGAAGCATGTACAAAATGATAATAATGAACTCAGGCTATCATCTGTTGCTGTTTTCTCAAAGTCGGTCTAAGACAATAAGAAGAAAAGGATTTGGATATATCAATAATAATAAGACTTTCTCTAATTGCACATGTGAAATAATAAATACTATTGAGTAAACTTGGAGAACATATTTATAACAGCAATACTAAAGATGATGATGATGATAATAATTTCCTCTAATTGCAATTGCTGAAATAATAAATACCATTAGACATAATTGGAGAACATATGTATAAGTACGAAAAGAATCTGAACTTCTAATGCAGAAGTTGTTCCTTTCTTCAGATCCTTTAGGCTCCATCTGGTTGAAGTGAAGTGGTACAAGAACATTGATGTTCTGCAAAAGTTGCAACTTATGCATGTTGTGTTAGAGAAAATTTGAACTTCTACATTGCTCGCTTACAGCAGCAAACTAATCTGTTTATGCCAGATTCAGGTGGACTTTCGCAGGAGCGTTAGGCAGCATAAAGTAACTTTAAACTTCAATGAGCAGAAGAGACAGTTTGGTAAGGAAGATCAAAGATGTGTCTATTCACTATATACTGGTGAGCTTGGAAGAAGAGGGATACGAGGATCTTTGACAGAGAAAGAGCATAGTCAGAAATGGAAGGGTGAAACATTTATAATTTTTTTATAAGTAGGCCAGGTACTTCTTATTTCTTTGGTGTTTCACTGCACCAGAGATGGAAGGTGAGACATTTATAATTTTTTTAGTTTCATACAGCTCAACTGTGGATAACTACTTTTTCTTTTACTAGCCTATCAATACATATTTTGTGTATATAGGGTGACACATACGGCATCTCACAAACTCGAAGCTTGTGCATGTTAACATGGATTCATGATTACCATCGTCCTAGAAGCATTGAATCAATAAATATTTCATACAGGATCAGAATCTCATAACTTCAGACTGAACTTTCAGATATCAAATAGTGTCTGAAATTTTTGGTTTCAATTTGATTTGATAATTTATTCAATTACCTATCCAACTTTGAGGAAGATATGGCTGTTCCATGTACAAGGTACAAAGCCACGATGGAATCATTGTTTTGGAGATTTATCTTCTTTGGTGCATCGAACAAGATAATTATTAATTTTGATAAGTCTACTTATTTTCTGCGCTTTTATGTTTTCATAAGTAACTTATGAGTTGTAGGATCTTATGTATCAGTCAGTGCACATCGATTTCATGAGGGACAGATAAAACACTGTTTCGACATAAACCTGAAATGTACTGTTGGTTTCAACCAAATTAAAAAAAAAAAATTTAAATGGATAGTTTCAGGAAATACATATCAGTGAATTGGCGAATAGGTACTGGCAAATCGGCTGAAACATAATGTTCAACTGCAATTGATTTCTTTTGTAAAGATGGCATAATGTATATGTAATTTGATTCTTATAATGTTTATTTGATTTTCGTATATTTGACATCATTAATGTATTTTTTTACTATAATATAATGTAGTTCGATTTTTCCATTATTAGTTTATTTTACAGTAAATTAACATTTAAATATAAATTTTATTATAATACAATGCAGTTTGATTTTCATTATTAATTTATTTTATAGTATAGTAATCATTAAATATACTTTATTATTTTTTATTTAATATAAAAATTAAGTTAACTTATTGTTATCTTTCTTCTCAGAATGGTAGACAGCCGAATACTGCTTGGGAATGTTTTGAACCTATTGCAAGGAACAAGATGACATTCGGTGCAATTATTGTGATAAAGAAATCAGTGGTGATATGACACATCAAGCAGCAACTTTCTGTTATTAGAGGCAAGTGGATCCAAGCCTTAGTGTCCCCATGAAATTGAAATTGCCATGCATCAAATTCATTAAATAGAAATAAAAGAAAGAAAGAAAGCTGCCACACATCAACATATAACGGCTACGGGAAAAACAAAGGTGATTGAGCAGAAGAAGCAGGAATTGTCTAGATTGACTGAGGAGGTAATGTATGGGAATGATTATGAGAACAATATGCGCCCCTAACGTTGAGAACACTGTCGAGAGGGTCCACTTTAAGATGGTAGTCAAGGAGAACAAAAGCCATGGAAGAAGGATGAAACACAGCATCATTCTGTACCAAGAGAGAATCCACAGGGTGTTATAGGTGTTTCTTTATCTGGTGCAGTGAGCATGTCATTGAGATGGCCTAGGTTACCACAGATTTATAGTATGAGTGAAAGCAATGGAGGCAAAAGAAATTGATCCCATGGATTATGATTGATCTCTATTCAGAACCGAGGAACAGAAGAGCATGAGATTGAAAGAATTCTGGAGTGATGAGAAAATTCTAAAACCTGCAAGAGCATGCAACAAAGTTCTTGCCCTTTAACCATGATTTCATGTATCAACCTGTAATGGTCTAGACCGACTGGTCATACCAGTAGCGGCCAATACTAGGGTCAGTTAAGGAGCGAAACATAAAAAATAAGAAACATTCATTGATCAGCTGGAATGTAGACCATTCTGTGACTGGTATAACTGTGCCAGTCAACATACCTTATTCTTAAAACGGATTCTAAGAGTTCGGGAGGTCTGCCGTTTTCAACATTCCAAACTCGGATCTTTGTCATGAGAGGTCCCATTGTCAAAATTTTAGGAAAACCATATATTTTGCTATGCTCTTTCAATATTTGACATTTCCACCAATCATGCTAAACAGTACAGAACCTGGGCAATGCACACCATTTTTTTTTTTTGATATTTAACACAATCAATTCATTAATCATCAAAGAGTGACAATATGTACATGCTCCCTAATAGTGAGCAAAAGGAAAACAAATAGGAAGAAACAAAATGCAAAGCAACGATAAAACCAGATACAAAACAGTCCTCACTCCTCTGATCAACTCCCCAAAGGGGGCCCAAAATAAAACTTCTCCCTCACAACACCTTTGTGTGCCAGCCTGTCCTCCATATGATTCCCTGCCCTAGGGTTATGCCTAAAAGAAACCTCCCTGTCAACACATAAAAATTGAGCAAAACGAATCAAGTGGTCATAGCGTCATGGGTGGTTTTCCTCCACCTTCAACCAAGAGATAACTAAAGAAGAGTCCCCCTCCACAACCAAATGGTTGTATCCCTGTCTTACTGCCTCCTTAAATCCCGCCACAACAGCAAATACCTCCGCACTGTGCACAGACAGAATCCTCCTCCCTGAGAGGGCCCAAATAAAGATGCTAAACCTTACCCTCCGAGTCCCTGAAAACACCCCCAACTCCAGAGGGTCCCGGATATCCAATGGAGGAACCATCAAAATTCATTTTAATGATTCCTAATAAAGGAGGGGTCCAAAAACTCTAGCCTGTTCTCTCGCCGGTGCTGAATGGATAATTGAGGCCCAATCTCTAGTAATATCATCTATGTGCATGCTCCTGAACTGTGGTCTAACGGCCATCCATGTGACAACAGAAAATCTGCATGCATCAATCAAACATTGAGTGCTTAAGGCTATGATGTCCTCAAATATTCTCCTGTTCCTCTCCTCCCAAATCCTCCACAACACTGCATGAAACAAAGCCGCAGACATCATCTTCCCCCTCTTCCCCAATCTAGGAAATCTTCATTACTCCAACAACATCTGGAGATTTCTGGGTTGATGCACACCATTCCTGCAAGTTTTAGAGATTTCTTTCCCAAAGCAAAATCTATTTACTTTTCAATTAAAAGCTTAGATTGAAGCAGAGCTACCAAAGATTTGAGTAGATTGAACTAGCTTTGCTTGGTAGAGGAAAAAAAAGTGTGGGTTTTGGATCTTTTGAGGATTTCATGCATGTGGATTTTTGGCTTTTTCTGTTGGGGGGGGGGGGGGGGCGGTAAAAAGTCTTAAAAAAAAATTATTTTTGGGGGATTCATCTAATTTTTAAACTATTTTAAATTCCAAATTATAATCTCTTAATATAAAATAAAAAAAAATAAAGGGAGAGTCTTTCGTTGAACCTCCCAACTAAGATTTGTGGACCTCTGGAATTCCTTCGGATAGAATTCTTTGGTTGAACAATTGTTATGGAGAAGATTTTAATGGTTGATCATCTTGTTAGTAGAAATTGGTCGATCCCTAACATGTGTGTGCTATGTTGGAGTAAGGTTGAAATACTGAATCTTCTACTACATTGTGCTTCTATTCATGCAATTTGGAGAAAATCTCTTCAAAGAATGGGGCTGTTTCGGTGCCAGAACTTTAAGGGAGTTACTGCATTATTTGGAGGTGGTCAAGTGAGAATACAAGGAACTGTTCTATATAACAACTTCTGAAATCATTTGGCATAATAAGAAGGAAAGAAATAATAAAATATTTAGAGAAAAATGCAAATATGAAAGGAAAAAGATAAAAAAAAAAAAGTTGATTTTCTCCACTCTTGGCTAGTAGCAGTTAGAAAGAGGAACGGGTAGGGTTAATGCTTTTGTACATTTTATCTAGATGTAAGTACTCTTTATCTGGTTGTGTATACATTTTGTATACTTCAGATCTCATCCTATATCTGTAGAATGGGAACGTTGAGGCAGGTTTTGCCGTTTTGGCAAACTTTAAATGACCCTATAGCAGTGTATACAATGTCGGGCAACATGTCGCCAATTCCGAGGTGGGTGACACGAAATCAGGATGCAAATCGCTTTACCCTGATTTCAGCGACATGGGCGACATGTCAGCATCATGGGGGAAAAATTTCAATTTTGTTTTTGATATTTCCCCATGTCTCTTGACATGGGCGACATGTCGGGGAGATGGGGGAAATTTTTCAATTTGTTTTGAAGTTTTTTAAAAATTAAAAAAAAAATGTTAGACGTATATTTTTTGCATTTTTTTTAATGTATTATGATGTATTTATACACTACCTAAGTTGTTTAAAACTTGGGGGGAAAACCCATCAAAAATCCCATATTTCCTTTGTCCCCCTCATAGATATGGCACTTGATTACTAGTTTTATATATCTTTTAATTGTCTTACATTCACTTTTAGTTTGGCT